>PVJO010007391.1:41091-82317 GCA_004026905.1 Hystrix cristata | reverse complement strand
CCCCTCGCCGACAATGCGGAAGTGCACCTGTGCGTGTCAGGGGCCAATCGTATAGAAGCTTTTAAATCTTTTCCTTAAGGGGGAATGAGGGAACTTGTGAAATGGGATGATATAAAACCTATAATAACCCTGAAGTTGCTTTGTTTGGGGCCCAGAGTCTTGGACTGTGAATTCTTCTGGGTCCGTCAATGGAAATAAACCTGAGTTCTCCAGCTCTCTGAGTGGTGCTTGGTTTCCTGATGGTCAATTTTTGCAACACAGCAAGGCTGCCTTTATCTGTGCTCTAGTGGGATACCTCTTTTTGAATTTCTAGCTGTATTTTTTTCTTTGGTTTTTTTGGACAGTCTCTCTAAGTAATGCAGACTGGCCTGGAACTCACTATGTAAACCCAGGCTGACCTTGAACTCACAGTGATCCTCCTGCCTTAGCTTCCTAGGTGCTGGGATTACAGGTGTACACCACCAAGTCCGGCTATCACTTGTTCAATTTCTTAACTCTTTTCTCCCTCCCCTCACTCCTTTCCTCTCTTCCTGTTTCTCTCCCACCCACTCACTTTCTTTCCCTGGTTTCCTTCCCTCTCTCCTTCCCCCTCCTTCTTTCTCTCCCTGTGTTAATCAGCTTTGTGTTTCCGACAAAACACCTGAGACAGTCAACCTAAAAAGAAGAAAGGTTTTTTTTGTTTGTTTGTTTTGTTTTAAGCTCACAGTTTGGGAAGATTCAGTCCCTAGTCAGTTGGTCCCATGGCTTTTGGGCCGGTGGTGAGAGGCAGCGCCTCCTATCAGAGCATGTGGTGAAGAAAGGTGCTTACAACATGGTGGCCGGAAGCAGAGAGAGAATGAGGAAAGGCCAGGATCCCAATACCTTTCGAGGGTACACTCCGTATGACCAGATGGCTTCCAACTAGGTCCTTCCTCCTAAAGGTTCCTCTGTCTCTTAAAGGTTCTGCCATCTCCTAGTAGTGCTGTGAGCTGGCCACCAAGCCCTTAACACATGGGCTTTTGGGGGACACTCATCCAAACCATGGCCCTTCTGTTCTTCCTTCCATTGTCCCCATCACTTTCCCATCTTGAGGCAGGATACAAGAAATAAAAACTAGGTAGAAAGGAGACAGAGAAATCAAGATTTTAAAATTGTACTCCATTGCAGCTTCAAGACACAAAAGCCACTCAAGTCTTTTTTCCTTCCAGGAAATTTCCTCAAAAAAAAAAAAATCCTAAAGTTCTTGAAGACATCTAGTCTGTTAAATCTAGGCTCCGGACTTGCCCTTCTCACCTGTAAATTGTGCATTGTGCTTCCTCCACCCCCAAGGAAGCAGCAATATTGGCGGGCAGCACATCTCAACTTCAAATACATGGAGATGACTTGCCATGTAACCTGACAGACAGTAGGAATGCACATCCTAGATCAACTGTCTGGAAGACACCCCCTTAAACGTACCCCACTCTGGCTCCTGCAGGGTCTCATTTTCTTGAGTGCCCACACCCCATTTTTTTTTTTTTTTTGGTGCTGGGGATTGAACTCAGTTTGGGAGGCCATACTCCATTCTTTTTTTTTTGTTGTTTTGTTTTGTTTTTTGAGATAGGGTCTCACTACGTAGTTCAGGCTGGGCTTGAGCTCACTATGTAGCCCAGGCTGGCCTCAAACTTGCAGCAATCCTCCTGCCTCAGCCTCCTGAGTGCTGGGACCACAGGCCTGCACCACCACACCTGGTGTTGTTTTTTTTTTGAGACAGGATCTCACCTTGTTGCTCAAACTGGTCTTGAACTTACACTCTTCCTGGCTCAGCCCCATAGAACTGAATTTTTAAAATATATTTTTTATGTTTTTTCGCTTGTTTTTGTAAAAACAATACAAAGTTACTTTAGAAAGTTTAAAAATATATATAAGAACAGAAATGAGAAAGTAAAAAATAGCTTTGTTTCACAGCCTACAGATATCCACTGCTATTTGGGCATATGTTTACTTTCTTAGTCTACCTATTTATTCCTGTCTTAGAAGGAACCCGATATTTAGGGGATGTGAGAAGTTGGTTAGATCTGGGGACACAACAGCTACGTATTAATAACTTCAAAATAGCAATGAAAATCTCTTTTTATTTTACTGATTTTAAAGGATTTGACTGGAGTTTTGGCTTTTAAACTGTCACATTAGATATCTATCTATGCAGAATAAGAAGCAAATTAAGGCAGTGAGTAAGCCACTGTGGACTGGGATTGAGGTGTGGTCTTATTGAGATGCAAGTGGGGTTTGAAATGTGTGCGGGCTGGGGATGGGGAAGGGGAGGAGGGGATTTAGTGGCAGCTGCTTAGGGCCTCAGGGAGGACCCTAAGTCTGGAAGTCAGACTGGGGTGACGTGGAAGGGATGAGGGCAGGAGAAAATTCAGACTCTTGCCAGGAAAAGGCAGGGTGGGCTTCAAGGGCCTGCCTGAAATGGCAAAGCAGGGTGGAAGGCGGTTGAGTAAAAAGGGAACTGCTGTGATAGTGCAGGAGGGAATTAGCATGTCAAGGGATTAGTCTGGTAGAAGCCGATGCTGTACCAGTGAATGGGTGGCAGAGTAAAGGTGTGAACTGGGTGATCGAGGTGGGTGTTGGGCTGTGGGGATTCCACACTCTGACTGGGGATTGGCAGTTGTTATGTTGCATTACAAAGAAGCTGGTTAAACTGTCACCGATGGCACCTTGGGGCCCAGCAGGCAGGTGATTAGGTTGCAGCCAATCTGCTGGGCAAGTGGAGTGTGACCTGTCAATCATGGAGATCCGGGACACATCTGTAGAACAGTTTCCAAACCCTGCACTTGGAACCAATCAGAAAGTGCTATCTTCAATTCTTCTAGCATGAAATCAAGCAGATCTTTGATAGGACAGTCTGGATCTGACATCAGCCTGAAGAATGGCAGATACAAAAGACTCTGCCATTAACCTCGCGGCTACTGTGAGCCCTTTTAGTGGCCCACTCTTACTCTGCAGAGAGCATTTCTTTTCCTATGGTACCTTTAGTAAATGTAAAACCTTGGTACCTTTTCCACATATTTTGTTCAAGTCTTTGTTCAGGACAGCGAGGACCTAGAAAGAGTCTACAGAACCCTAGAACCCAGTAACACTCAGACCTTACGTCTCCTGAGGCTGAAGCTTTGGGGGAATTGGTAGGAAAATAAGCAAAGGTGCTGGAATAGGCCAGTGACTGGTCTCTGACAGCTTTTACAAGAAAGAAAAGCACCTGAACTCAAAGATTTCCTATTATAGTTCCTTTGGCTGGTACCCAGCAATCCACGTTGTCTGTCTGAAAGTTGGGAAATCATGACTCACACAGGAGCGAAAAAGATTTCTCTTTTAGAGGCTAAAGTGAAAACACAGAGGTAGAAAACAAAGGAGGCAATGAGATTGGGGCCTGGGGAGCCACCACAGTCTGGCTTCTGCCCCTCCTGGACATCTTTGGCTCAATGTTCCATGCCTGACAAAGGTTTAGAACATGCAGCCTGGGGGTTCAGAGCAGCTGTGTCTCCCTCGTCCTGCTATTATTTCATCTTTCTCTGAATCAGATCTCAAGATGGAAGCTATTAGGCTGAAGCCTGGAAACAAGGGGCACATTGATGATTGCTCCTGAAGGACACCAATTCTTAGGTGAGGTCTAAATCCATACTCTGACTTGACAAGATCTCTGATTTGGGTTCTTAATGTGAAGAGTTTACCGAATGAATGTAAGCAAAAGCTCACCCAGCTTTGAAGTGAGTTGCATTGTAGGAGAAGCCCTAAATCTGGTGAACAAAGGTCTGCAGTCTGCTGTTTAACTGCAAAGGTTGTTCAGGCCCCAAACCTGCAACAGTGGGCGTTGAGCTGCTAAAAGGTGCATCCCTAATAGAAGATCCCGTCCCGGGTAGAACTGGTGAATGAGTAAGGGAACCTTGGCCAGAGAACAAGACCTGGAGCTGCTGGTTTTCTAGGGAAGATTTGTGTTGCAATTCCTCTCAAGGGTGCTGTATTATCGCTCATGATCACTGTCTTTTTTCCTTTCTCTTCCTTCAGATGGAGTTGTATTTCTAACTAATCTTGTTACTGCCTTTTTTGTCCCAAAGAAGCTCTTTCCAGATACTTGGTGTCCTGAACAAAGAATTGGACAAGACATGTAGAAAGTTAACAGGGACGTACATTAATTATTTTTTTAAAGTTAATTTTATCAGTATACTTTTGACATACATAATAATCACATTCATCTAGGGAATTTGTACCTGTACATAAAGTATCTAATACTTTTTTCCCCATTCCCCTTCCTACTCTTCAATCCTTCTTCCCCTCTCCCTTTACAAAACTTTGTTTCTATTGTTTTCCTTCCATTCTTTTAAATTATTTTATCCCTATTCCCTCCGCATCCCTTCACCCTCTCCCTCCCTCCTCCCTTGTTCCCCCTCCCATCTGAACATTTTCTTCCTACTTCCCAATATCTGTCATTCATTTTGTTCCTATTTACCCTTTGGGTTCCTCATACAAAAGAAACAATGCGGTATTATGTTTTTTGTTTTTTTCTCTGGAGCGGAGGATCGAACTGAGGGCCTTGTGCTTGCAAGGCGAGCACTCTAACCACTGAACTAAATCCCCAGCCCAACAATGCAATATTTAAACATATGTATCTGATTTATTTCACTTAAAATTATGTTTTCAAGGTGCATCCATTGACCCACAAACGTCTCAAGTTTATCCTTCTTTATGGCAGAGTAGTGGGGTGTACATTTAGTGAAGGTGGAAAAGAAGTAGCTCTGCAGAGTGAAAGCAGGCTGGTGAAAAGGCTCACAGTGGCCCTGAGGGTAATGGTGCAGGTCTTTTGCACAGCCAGCCCCTAGGCTGCTTCTCCCTCATGCAAATAAGGCATTTGGGATGGTTGTCCTACCAGAAACTCACCAGGCCTGATGTCACACTTAAGTTGACCTATCAAAAGTCCACTCAGTTTTGCACCAGATGCAAAGGAAGAATTGAAGATAGCACTTTCTGATTGGTTCCCTGTACAGGGTTTGGGAATTGCAGTCATCCCGGATTCTGTGTTCTGTGCAGGTGTCCTGGGTCCCCATGACTGACAAGTTATGCCCACTTGCTTGACCAGATTTGTTTTGCCCTAATCTCCTACCTCAATCTTTCTTTCCACTCCACTTAATCTTGCGGTACATTTTAGGTGGTGAAATAACCTATCCAGAGACTTCCAGACAAGGAGGTACATTTAGATGTGTCTGGGAGACGTTGCCTAGATATTTTGAATATAATAACTTAATGATACTGTTACCTGGTTCTGGGGTGCTGTGGGCTCCTTCCAGAGATTCCTTCCAAGTTCTTGTCCTGAACAAAGAATTGAATGAGGCACATGCAAAAGGTAGTGAGGTTTTACGTTTATTAAAGGTAGGAAAAGAAGTAGGCTCTGGCGAGCAAGTGCTGGCAGTTAAAATAGGAAAAGAAGCACACTCTGCAGAGTAAGGATGGCCCACTGAGAAAGAGTGACCACAGTGGCCATGAGGTTAATGGTCAATGTCTTCTGTACCCGCCATGCTTAAGGCTGATGTCAAATCTATGCTGTCCTATCAAAAACCTGCTTGATTTCATGCCAGAAGAACTGAAGATAGCACTTTCTCATTGGTGCAGGACTTAGGAACTGTGTTCTGTACCCGTGTCCTGGATCTCTGTGACTGACAGGTCACGCCTGCTTCCCCAGCCAGCTGGCCATACCCTAGTCTGCTGCTTCAATACTAGCACTGGGGTATTTCAGTTTGGGAAAGGGCTGTATGCAATTTTGGCAGCCCCCGGGACAGTTGCATAATGTTCAGAGGATGCATTTAAAAACTGGATGTGTGAAAAGGAAGGTGTATGGATATTTGGGAGTCAAAGGCTAGACTGTAGTGCATCCTGATTACACTGATACAAAGGTGACTGAAATAAACTACAATTCCTTCCTGGTACTTTAATTTTCTTTTTTTTTTAATGGTACTTTTCAATTATGCCAATAAATTCCCTTTTTAGCTTAAATGACTTTGAATTGGTTTTATTATCATTTGTAACTGGAAATGTACAGACTGACATATATCGCATGTATATATAATCAGTAATATGTCAAAGTTTTGTACACACATGATATATAGGGGTGATTAGTGTTAGCACTAAGAAAGTAGATACATTACTTTCTACAAGGTTATCCTTCAAAGGACAATGCTTCCTACTATGTTTGTGTCCAAGCTTCTGTTGACTCATGGATACTGTAGCTCTCAGGTGCTTGTTAATGGCTATGGCCATATGTGGGACTTACATATATATGAAATTTTTGTTGTACTGGCGATTGAACCCAGTTCTTTGCACTGAACTACATCCCCAGCCTTTTAAAATTTTTTTACTTTGAGATAGGGTCTCCCTAAGTCACTAAGTTGCCTAGGTGGGCTTTGAACTTGCAATCCTCCTGCCTTAGCCTCCCAGAGTGCTGGAAGTACAGACGTATACCACCACCTTCAGCCATATGTGGGTTTTAAACACAAGAGGATTGGATAGTTAAGGGACTTAAGAATGATATCTTCATTATTGGTAGATATATTTGGGGTTAAAATCCAGTCTTCATGGCTATTTAAATTTGTTGGAAATAGTAGATACTTGGCCAAGGAAATTTTACAAATAATTTCCAAATGGTGAACCTTGCCTACGCAATTCACGTATGTCTAAAGATTTAGAATGATGTGTTAATACTGACAGAAAGAGAATTACCATCACTCATGATTAAACTAAAATTTTCTGGTGAGTCATGAAATATGACTTCTCTGTCCAGGCATTAAAGACTTTGTTTCTCACTGCTGTGTGGTTTAACCCTGAAGGTGGTTAGAAGCCTGTGTTAGAAGCTTGGGCCCTGGTGTGGCCTGGTGGAGGAATCTTAAAGAGACAGGGCCTAGTAGAAGGTGGTTGAAAGAGATTCATACGGGTCTCAAGGTGTTCCTGTCAGCTCCCACTAGAGTGGTTGTGATAAAAACAGCTGCCCTGGCCCCTGAGTCCTTCCAGCTTTTGGTCTTGCCCTTCTGATATGTACTTCCACTGCCATGTTGTGACCTAGCCGAAGATCCTCAGTAGAACCAGTAGCCAGGTGTGGTGGCACAAGCCTGTAATCCCAGCACTCCAGAGGCTGAGGCAGGAGGATCACCACAAGTTTGAGGCCAGCTTGGGCTACGTAGTGAGTTCAAGCCCAGCCTGAACTACATAGTGAAAGCCTGTCTCAAAAAAACAACAAACAAACAAAAAAGCAAAACAAGGAACTTACTATGTAGCCCAGGCTGGTCTGGAATTTGTGGCAATCTTCCTGCCTCGACCCCCTGAGTGCTGGGCTTGCAGGCCTCTGCCACCAGGCCCTGCCTAGGTGCTTTTTAAAGCACTTTAAAAAGAGTTATTTCGGGCTGGGGATTTAGCTCAGTGATTAGAGTGCTTGCCTTGTAAGCACAAGGGCCTGAGTTCGGTCCCTGGCACCACCAAAAAAAAAAAAAAAAAAATTATTTCTTTAAAACCTTAAACAATTGTCATCTCCGTTTTCATACGGGCAAATTGAGGAACACAGAGGTTAAGTAATTGTGAAAATTCCAGAAGTAGTAAGTGGCAGATCTGGGATTTGGTTCACTTACTCCAGAGAGCCCAGACCCAGAACTGGCCTGAGTCTGCGTGTACAGACTTGCATGTACAGGGAACAGAACTTGGCTTAAGAGAGAATGTGGCCATTTGCTCTTTCTGGTTTCCTGTACGTCTATGTTCAATTTGTTACATCTTGATCTTCTCTAACACCCCATTATACTCTGCTTGAAACACGTCTCTACTCCAGGACCTCTGATTTCTCGTTAGCTGCCCAAGTCTAATCAGGTCAGAACTTTATGGTTGTGGACCAGGAGCCTTTGCAAGGCTTCCAGGGAAAAGCGAAGGTACATTATGTTCTTTAGAAAAGGTTACAGGATTTCAGCCAGAACAGAATGCGAGTTGCCGAGTCTATGTCCGCACATTGTAGAGCTGCTTTCATGATACGAATTATTAGACCAATTCATCACTGTCTCCTATTGACTTTGGTGGCCTCAATCACTTCGGCTCTGCTAGTTGAGGCCAGTGGAGTGAAGACAGATGGCAGGGGAGACTTGGGTGTGGCTGGCTGTGTAGGTGAGTGGATGGAGATGCATGCCTGGGCCTCAGCTGTGACAGCCCCGCCATCTACTCCCGTGTGGGAAGGGCCGATTAACGGGTGAGGCAGGGAGCTGGGTGCACGGCCATCCACTCTTGCCAGTTGTTGGCTGAGGGCTGCTCCTGGGGTGCAAATCTCAGCACTTTCTGCACAGGGAGCTGCCTCTGCAGCCACAGAAAGCCCAGGGCAGAGAACTACAGGCGCTGGCGGTGGCAGCCAGGTCGGTGTGCGTGAAAGCTGAGCCGGGGCACAGGTACAAGGTGCCCACGGCATCTGCTACTACTGTGGCGGGAAGGACTTCCGGCTGGGTCACATAGCCTGTCTGAAAACTTCCAGTGCCTCCTCTCTCCCTGGTTCCACTCTGTGTGTCTCTGCGTTTCCACTGCACTCTGTTCAGCACCATTTTGCCTTGGCTTTGGCATCAAAGACCTGTGGAAAGTGAACGACTTTTGTTTTAGAGTCTCGATTTTTTTCATCTGTAAGGTAAGAATAGTAATATCTTTTAGGACTATTGTGTGTATGGAGGACTAAATAAACATACGAAATAGCATATGTCCTAGCCTGTTTGAGAAGGGCTAGTTCTCTTTCTAGTGCCATATACGCTTTCCCTTGGCAAAGCCAAAAGATCTTGAGTACTTTTAAGCCAAACATGGTGGTGCACACCTGGAATCCCAGCATTTTGGGAAGCTGAGGCAGGAGGATTGCAAATTCAAGGTCAGTTCGGGTTATCTAGGGAGTTCAAGGCCAGCCTGGACTACAGAGTGAGATACTGTCTCAAAAAACCAAAACCAAAACCAAGTCCAAAACAAAAATTTAAGGTCTTAATATTTGTCCTCTTAAAAAACAAAAACAGAAAAAACTATGTGTTTTATTATTTTTCTAACATTTTTATCTGAGTTAAATTGATTATATGTTTAATTTTGATATTTCATGGAACAATATAAAACATACCTCACTGATATCTAAGCACACTGCATTTATTTTGCTGTCTTTCACGACTTAACATCTCTCAAATAATTACGGTAGGAAATAGGGACACAGCTTTGGGAAGCCCCAGATGCAGCTTTGCCCTGAAGTTAGGACGGTCAGGGTCACTTTGTCCTCATGAAACTGTGGTCTTTTGTATTTCTGGCCTCCTGTGTCCTGTGGAGACTACGGTATGTTGGCTGCTGATTCTACGGACTACACTTCTGTGCTCTAAATGATTTAAGATGGAGGGAGGGAGAGGGAAAAACAAGAAAGGGGAGAGGAAGGTGGGAAGAGAGCAGCCACTGTTGGTTTCTGAGTAACCTGTAATTATTATAATGACACTTCCTAAGATATGCTCTTGCTATACATGATTATAAAGTCTTTTTATACACATTAAAATTTTTAATCCTCATACCTGTCCCATAAAATGAACAGGAAGAAAAGGATCCATCAAGAACAGGTTTACATTCATCCTTTGGAGGAGGCCAAAGGAGACTTAGGAAGACATTGGATGCTGCATGGTGAGGCAGAAAAGCCGGAGCTTTTGTTTGCTTAGGGGAGAAAGACTCTGCCCATGGGCCAAGGGGAAGGTCTTCACAGTTTGGGTGCTGGCCCAGTATCCGGGGAGGGACTGAGATATGAGCCGGTCCTGCCCCGGCAATTCTGAAATGACTCATTTTGAGAACCAAGAACCCTGGTTTCCTCACTGCACAATGGAGAGCAAATACTTGCATGACAGACCATCTCATGGGGGTGGTTGTTGGAGCTTAAGGAAATTTGCGCAAAGCATTTTGGGAGCTGTGATCCTCACAGGAATGAGCAGATGACCCTTTAGAATTGGGAGAGACTAATGCATCAAACTAAGGGTTGACCTCTTATTGGCATTGTTGGGGGATCCAAGGTTTTTATATGGAGGTTTAAAATGTGTCTGGTAGAAGACTTTTTGGTTAGTCATTTGTAAAAATAAGAAGCTAACACAATGGAAGGGTAATATTGGAACATTTTGGAGAAAACTATCCAAATGTTTTAAAGTAATGCTTAGACAATGTAGAATTGTCATGAATTTGCCAGGTAATTGCAGGAATTTCCTCTGTGTTAGGTTGTTGGGTTTTGAAAAATCTGAGTTCAAGTCCACATTCAGCTACATGGTAGCTGCATGACCTGGGGCTAGTTATTCTATTTTTTTTTTCTGACTTGTAAAAATGGATAAAAGTTCCTTTTGGGGATCACTGTGAGAATAGAATGAAATGTTCAGAGAGAAAGTTTTCCAAACAGTACAAACAACTCCATAAATATAAGGTGATATCATTACTATCATTACTCATGTTTAGAGAAACGAAACCAACAAGCAAATGTTCAATGACGCAATTTAGACAAAATCAAGTCAGAAATTAATGAGGTATAGTCAACGAGGAGAAACAGATTGCTTTTTGATAATGATTTCTTTCCATATGGCTTTGGTATGGGATGCTTATGGGTGATAAATGGGAACTATGTAAATGTGATGTGTACGCACAAATTTATTTCAAGATTCATAGCTTGTCTTGCTGGCAAGCTATGAACTTCTAAGGGCTTCCTGAGAACTTGATTAGTTCGTTGCCTGTTTCAGATTTAGAAGATTTACTAAGTCAAATTTAGCCTCCAATGACTCTCTCTTTTATTTTTGCTTTTTTGAGACAGGGTCCTGCTATGTAGTTCAGGCTGGCCTTGAACTCATGGCAGTCCTCCTGCCTCAGCCTCCTGAGTGCTGGGATCACAGGCGTGTGCCACTACGCCTAGTTTAGCCTCCAAGGACTCCGTAGGAAGGGCACAGGGCTAACCAACCGCAGCTGTGAGAGGGTAGCATAGGAGTTCTAACTGTCCAGAAGGGCTCGTGGCACAAACTAGGTGGCTGTCCCTATGGGGTCCCTACGGGACAGCCCTCCTGTGGCAGACTTGCCACAAGCCACGCTCTGAGTGTCAGCATTGTAGCATACAAAGTCCAATTTTGTCAATATAGAGAGAGTAGACCTTTATCTCTAGAGTGGCCTCGCCTTCTTCCTGCTCATCACACGATCATGATCATTTTGGGATAAAGCAAGGAACTTGTGCCAGCATGAAAATCAGCTTTGTGCTTTCTCTCTGTTCTTTGGGCAGTGTCGCCTTAATTAAGTGGTACACTGCTGTGCAGAGCAGCACCTCCCGGGACTTTGTGATTGGAGCTGGGTCCCGCCCTCAGAGGCTGCTTGCCCAAGGTAGGGTGTTTGGAAGCTGTGTAACAAAAAACCTCCAAACACCCAGCACTTGTGAGACCAGGCGCTGTCTACTCACTCGAAAGGTCCTCCGGGAGGGGATAGTCGTGTGGGCCTGGACGTTCCTCACCTGGCTAGTGCTCGGTCGGCATGACTTCAGACTCTCACGACTTTCCTTTCTGCAGGGCAGGTCTCGGGCTGTCCTCTGGGGGATGGTTTTATGTCCATCGAAGTTGCCTGGAGACTCCTCACCAGGATGGTTGGCCATCGACCTTCAGATGCTGCTGGAATGGGACCATTAGCTGCCCGTTCTGAAAGCCAAGTACTGATGGCATCTTGATAGGATGTGAGCCATTTTCTACCCATAGTTCAGGTCTGGCTCCCTCAGCTCTTTTGCATGACTCATGGAGCCAGGATTCTCGCTGTCTAGGCCACTGGCGTATGTCTCTCTTTTACATTTGAAACATGGTCTCGCTATGTAGCCCAGGTTGGCCTGGAACTTTTGGTGATCCTCCTGCCTCAGCCTCCTGAGTGCTGGGATTACAGGCGTGCGCCACTTTGTCCAGCTCTTCTTAGATTCTTAAAAACTGAACACTGCTCACCACCCAGGGGATTAACTGCCTTCCAAGGATGTTTGAAAACTGCACAGTAATAACAGCTGGCTTTGGAGCTGTTCCTTACTGTGTGGACACTGCATTTGTCGCTAATAGACCTTCAGTGTCCCCATGTACTTTCCCCTGAGCGCTACAGTGACATTGTTCCTCTCCAAGCTCTGGGATTCTTCCCGCGGCCAACTCTAATTCCGGAGAAAGGGAATGTGGAGGAGGTTTGAGTTCGACTTTAGGCTTTCTCCTACTCCCTCTATAGCTGACAAGGCTCCAGTTCTCAGAGATGGATCGATAAACTTCAGTCAGTTCCAGGCACATTTTGTAGTCTGGGAGCGATTCTGTGCCTGTAGGGTAATCTAGGACGTCTCCCTGTTATTGGCTAATGTGAGTATCTTACCAGGCAGCACACCCAGACAAGCTGTGAAAAATGCATTTGGTCCTGTGGACTTAAAAGCAAGGAAAAAAAAGAAAGATAAAGGAAGGGAAAAAGAAGGGAAGAAAGAGGCTGGGTGTAGAGGTATGTGCCTGTAACCCCAGCACCCAGGAGGCCGAGGCAGGAGGATTGCTGCAAGTTTGAGGCCAGCCTGGGTTACACAGTGAGTTCAAGGCCAGCTTGGATTACACAGCAAGACTCTGGCTCACAAAACCAAAAAAAAAAAAAAAAAAAAAAGAATCGTCGTGAAAGATCTGCAATTTGACACTAATTGGCAGATAACAAGTTAGCTTGCACAGTGCCATGGATCCTGGCAGAAGATAACCCCTGGATTGGAGATGAAGGACTTTATTGCTCGTAGTGCAGTAAGCAGAATGAGCTAGATTTTTTTTTCCTGTGTTGAAAGAGAAATTTTATAGAAGGAACGACAAGGGGAAATAAAGAGATCAGGAAGTGCAGCTTGTTCCTGACTCAGTAGAAAGTCTGAATCCAAATTGGGTTTTGCCACAGCAGATGCGGCTAGCCAGCAGGCTGGATATGCACACAGTTGTCTCTAGGAGGAGGCTGACTTCCGGCTCAGTCTTCACTCCTCCTCATGACTACTTCCTGTGGCCTTGGGCCCTGATTTCCACAGAGACCTTGGCAGAGTCCAGCTGCTAAGTGGAGCAGTGAACGAAGGGCTAATAATCAAGGGCCTGTTTTCTTCCCTTGTTGCTGTGCCACTGCTACCGTACACAGGAGCTCTGTGCATCTAACGAGCACTTGCAATGTGGCTAATGGCACTGAAGTGTACTACATGTGTGACATACATACTGGATTTCGAAGACTTAGTAAAAAGTAAAGAAAATATCTTACTAATACTTTTTAACTTGATCATATGTTGAAATAATATTTTGGGTATACTATTGAAATAAAATATATTAAAGTTGGATGTGGTGATGCACACACCTGTCATCCCAGCACTTGGGAGGCTGAGGCAGGAGGATGGCTGTGAGGTCAAAGCCAGCCTGGGCTACATAGTGAGTTCAAGGCCAACCTGAATAACATAGTGAGACCTCACCTCAAAAAGAAAAAAAAAACCAAAATCAAAAATAAATATGTAAAAAAAAGTTAAAATTAGTTTCACCTCTTTTTGTATTTTTAAATGTGTAACTGTAAGAAATTTTAAATTACAGTTGTGGCTCATGTGACATTTCTCTTGGATGGTGCTGCTCAGGTACATCTGAATAGGAGGGGAGGCTCCCTTTGCCTCCCTTGATACCCCTGCGGAGGCTGGGGAACTGCAGTCCTGTGTGGTCATGACAACGGGGCGTGGCCTCAGCCATCTACCTGTGTGACACCCATCCTCCCTCCGGTGTCCTTGGAGGGCAGCAGGGGGCTCTGGCGAATGTCCCCCGCCCCTCATGATCTCTCATTTCCCTTTGGCGCGCCTTCTCACAGGTTCTGTAGGGAAGGTAAACAACGTTAAAGGCAGTTCCCGCCTAGGGGAGAAGGATGTTTAAACTGTGCATCGATTGCGCCTTATGTCCGTGGTCTGTGGGAGAAGTGTCCAGAGATTTGAGTCCTTCACAGCAGGTCTCCTGCTCACTGGGGAGACAACCTTCTAATGTCATGAATTCTGCCACTGCGCCACATCCCCAGCCTTTTTTGTTTCACTTTGAGATACAATCCCCACTTTCTAAATTCCCCGGGCTGGTGCTGGCCCTCTGAGAGCACCAACAAAACAAGGGCTCAGTTAGGCAATGTTGAGTTTCTTCTGACTGCAGTGAGGGCGGCACTGAGGAAGTGTTGCCCTTGAGAAGGTGTGACTTAGCTAGGGACTGGCCTGGTTTAGGACGGTGGGTTTTAAGAAGTTGACTACCAGCATGATGGTAGCCACTGTCAAGGCGAGGGGAACTTGTGGCTTGGAGGAAACCAACCCGCAACGTCTAGGAAGTTCATGCCGTGAGCCTGCCTGGGCGCCGTGGGGTTGCCACTAGTGCAGTCAGTGCAGCCTTTACCATGGAGGCTCATGGGAACAGAGGCCCCTGAGGATTCTGGGTAGTAGAATCTGAAGTTGAACTCGTTTTTGACTTCCACCCTGAACTTGAACTGGAGCTAGACCTTGACCCTAAATCTGAGTCTGAGCTTGACCTTGTACCTGCTGGTAGCACATCCTTTGAACTGGGAACCCCAGCAGGCCACAGCCGATGCCTGTCCCCTCCAAGCCCAAGGACTGCCAGGGATGCCCTGGGCCATAGGTGAGCCCTGTGAGGGTTCCTGGGCACTGAGCCCCGAGGCTCCTTGTGGGGTGTTGAGCCAGTCCTGGTTGGCTACAGATGGGCTCTGTAGTCCCATGCCCAGGCCTGCAACAGCACAGGGAGAAAGGAGGGTTTGGGCAGCACGTTCAGGACTGAGTGCAGGAACAGCAGCCTTGTCGGCAGGCCTGGACTTCCTCCTGCTCCAGGATGTTCTCCTGATACCCACACCCAGAGGCCAAGCAATGCCTGGGCCCAGAACATTCCATTTCTTCCCCATGTGCGGCCTGGATAACATCTGAGGTGGGAGATTAGGATGTGGCAACCAGTCGAGCAAGTGGGCGTGGCCTGTCAATCACAGAGATCCAGGCCACCTGCACCAAACACAGTTCCCAAACCCTGCAGCTGGGACCAATCAGAAAGTACTATCTTTAGTTCTTCTGCTGCAAAATCAAGCAGGTTTTTGATAGGGTGTTCTGGGTGTGAAATCAGCCTGAAGAATGGCAGATAAAAAGATCTCCGCCATTAACCTGGTGACCACTGTGAGCTCTCAGTGGCCTGATCTTGCTCACTCTGCAGAGCACACTTCTTTTCCTACTTTTAATAAGTGCAAAACCTCGCTACCTGACATTTTTCGTGTCTTGTCCTGTTCCTTGTTCAGGACACCAAGGACTTGGAAGAGTCTACAGATCCCCAGAATCCACTAACACATCCACAGCACAGTGCTTTAAACCACAGATTGGAACCAAGTTGATGTGGAACTATTAGACCTAGCTGGAGTTTTGTAACTGTGGTTAAGTGTTAAGAGCACGTTTCCCAGAGGGTAGAGCCACTCGGCATAGTGTGCCTTGTGGGAATTGGCAGGTCAGTGTCAGTGACCCAGAAGAGGCCTCATTCCTGAAAACAGCAAGGTGAGATGCTTTGTTCAGAGCTGGCCTCAGTTCGGCCAGGGACTGAGGACCACCATGGAGCCTCTCCAGAAGAAAATAAGTCCTGGAGAGAAAGTCTGTACATGGAGGCAGGTTTAGGCCGAGATCTGCCAAGCACATGTGGCCCACGAATCCTCTTTGTCTCTGTCTTGCTGTGCCAGTGGTGACAAGGTTCCTCATGAATTCTTGTCTCGGATGAGACTGGATGGTGTTTAAAGTATTGGCACATTTGGCCGGGTTAGTCAGGGAATCGTGTTTCTTACCGGGATCAGCAGAACCTCACTGTTCTATTAGTAATTGAAAAAAAGCATAGTGGAAAGTACTACATAGTGTAAGTCCTGTGCCTGGATTTGGGGACAAGGGGATGAATGGGACTTGGGCTCCTGATCTGATGGGGGGGTCTGCATGCCAGATCTTTGGGTGGTTCTTGCTACCTTTTATTGAACAAAGGAATAAGGAAGAAGAGCAAGTTTTGAAGGACAATGAATTCTGTTCTGGAGATGTTGAGTTTATGAAGCCGGAACATGAAAGTGAAGCTAGCCAGTATGTGACTCTCAAGAGTAAGTCCAAATGGGAGGTCTAGATTTGAGAGTTCTTTTCCAGATGCCAATTGAAGTCAGACACAACGACAAAGTCACACAAAGATTCTATAGAGTAAGGAAGAGAGAAAGATTAGAGTCAAAATGCTGGACATCTGATGAATGCCATTGTCTCGATACACATTGCTCTCTCTCAGGGAATTTACATTTGAAAAGCATGAATAAGCTTGCAAAATATGCTCAAAAGGAAATTACCATAGCAAATACAAATGCAGGACATTCTGAAAGTAAAAATGTACGATTTGGTCCAATAATAAAATCCAAAGTACTTCAGAATCCAAAAGGAAGTTCAGATACCAACTATATTAAGGGGGCAACATAGATAAAGTGATGGGGTTTCTGAGCCCAAAGTAGGCTCCAGTCACTTTCACTGTTGCCTTGGGCACTCTGTGGATCATATTAGAAATTGAAGCTGTCTGGAGTGCTTGGTGGAGGTCAGTATTAGAAGGGTCAAGGGTTGGGGATTTAGTTCAGTGGTTAGAGTGCTTGCCTTGCAAGTACAAGGCCCTGAGTTCAATCCCCAGCACCAAAAAAAAAAAAGAAAAAAAAACACAAAAAAGAAGAAAAAAATTAAAAAAAAAAAATAAAGCTGGGAAAAGTAGGAGAGAAATAGATATGGGAAGAAGATGGTGGAGTTAGAGAGTATGGATGAGAAAGTAGCTTCTCAGGTAGGATAGGGAAAAGTTCCTGAGTATTTGGGATGCCTGGAAATTGGAGACGAAAGCAGACTTTAGTAAGAGTTGTGTGCTGTATGTAATTGTACCTCTTTGTGTAGGGACTGGAGTTCCCGTTTGGATGGTGCTTTTTTTTTTTTTTAAACAATTGCACCCGCTTACTGCTTCAGTGATCGCCTATTTTAGAGCATTTTGAACTTCAAATCTTTCCTCAGGAAAATGGACTGTTTTCGTGCTATTCTTATCTTCTCGTTTTATATCTCTTGGGAAGTTTATAGACTCTGTCTGGACTCTACCACGGAAACACAAAGAAAAAGATTTTCTGAGTCGTTCAGCTGGAGTCGGAGGGAAAAGGTATCCTGGGAGGAGAGCAGAGGCTGTGGGAACAGAGACCCAAAGGTGGCCTCAAAGCTCAGGCATAAGAGGGTTGGTTTCTTACTGCACTCGGCACTTGGTGGCTGTTCAATCCCAGTGCGAGCTTTGCTCTGCTTTTGAGGGTTTTGTGACAGTGCCATTTTCCTGCGCCAGTGCTCCTCGGCAGCAGCAGGGCCAGGTCATGTGAAGGTTGGAGGTTGGAGAGTTCCCTGGGTGATGGTAATGTCTCTTCTCTCACCTCTCCTGTCACATGCAATTGAGGAGGGTTGCCCTAGGGGCTCTCTGCTAGCTGCAGAAAAATATTTACTCTTGCATTAAACATTCAGCACCTTCCTCTTCCTCCTCTTCCTCTTCCTCTTCTCCTCCTCTTTCTTCCCCTTTTCCCCCATCCCCCTCTTCTTCTTCGAGAGAGGATCTCTATGTAGTTCAGGCTGGCCTTGAGCTCACTATATTATATAGCCCAGGCTGGCCTTGAACTTGCACTTGCAGTGATTCTCCTGCCTCAGCCTCCTGAATGCTCAAAGACCTTCTTACTGTGGCTTCCTCTAACTGACTATCCCTTCCACTCACTTCCCAGCTGACCCTATTTCTGAGGCCAGGTCAGAGTCTCTCAGACCTCAGGGCACCTTGCACCCAAGATTCCCAGCGTGGCACTGGTGGCCCGATGTCTTCTTCCTCATTTCCCTACCTCCGGAAGATTCTCATTCTTCAGGGCCCTGTGCAGTTCTTTCCATAAGTTGTCCAGCTCCTGGAAACTTGACTGGACCTTGTTTCTAGAGGGGGGTTAGGTGGGGAACAGTGAGGAGAGGAAGTTGTGAGTGCAGAGAACTAAACAGATTATTTCTGTGGAAACCTGTGACTGACTCCCTATAGTTAATCTACTGACACCGATGCTTTGGACACAGATTCCTAGTGGTTTGAGCAATTTTCATTCACCACGAAGGCTTCTGAAGTCCCCTGTGTCCTCCTAGCCTAACCCAACATTTCGAAGTTTCTTTCTTTTTTTTTGCGGGGTGGTGGTGGTGGTGCTGGGGATGCAACTCAGGGCCTTGCCCTTGCTAGGCAAGTGCTCTACCACTGAGCTAAATCCCCAGCCCTTGAAGCTTATTAATAAAGGAATTGATACACAAATTGACCACACGGTTACCATAATCGACAAGTGACTTCTTGAAACGATGAATAAATACCTGAAAGTCACCAAGAGAATAGTTTCTGCAAACTTGAAAATGATGAGGGTTGCTTCGGGCCAGAGGGGGGCAGGCAAGTACTTCTTCCAGGTAACAGAGGAGCATCAAGGACTCAGAGACAGGAAAGTGAGTGGAAATCATATATAAGAGCAAGTGCTGGGCGTGGTGGCGTGTGCCTGTGATCCTAGCACTCTGGAGGCTGAGACAGGATGATTGCTGTGAGTTCGAGGCCAGCCTGGGCTACACAGTGAGTTCAAGGCCAGCCTGAACTGCACAGTGAGATCCTGTCTCAAACAGACAAACAAATAAACAAACAAAAGATCAAATAATGTTAAGAGCCTGTTCTTTCTTAGTAACTCTTTGCTCGAAAGGTATCATTGCAAGTATTCAGATAGTTGCATGACATTTCACTATTTCAGTATACTATAATTCCCCCCTCCATTTCCCTTTGAGTATTTAGTTTGTTTCTAATGTCTCCCTTCTTTCCGTCTTTCTTTCTTTTTCTTTCTTTCTTTTTTCTTTCCTTCTTTCTTTCTTTCTTTCTTTCTTTCTTTCTTTCTTTCTTTCTTTCTTTCTTTCTTTCTTTCTATTTTGTGTGTTGCTATGGCTTTAACTCAGGGCCTTGTGCACGATAGGCAAGTGCTTTACCACTGTGCTACATGCCCGGCCTGTTCCTCATGTTTTTGTTCCCACAAGGAACACTGTAGCACACATCCTTGCCCATATATATTTGTATGTTCTTTTCTGTAGTTTCGGCTCTTGTGTGCTCATTGCCTGACTCCATGAACAAGCAAGCTATTTAGAACTTCTTTAGGTCCGCACATACCTTAAAAAAGACCCCAGAGCAAGACAGGGCAATTTATTTTATCTATTAGTGCATATTAGTAAAGTGGAATAATGATATTCGCTTTGGTATATTGGTGTGTGCACATTACGTATTTTGGTTATTTTCATCCCCATCACCCTCCTCTCCCTTCCTTCCCCTTGACCCTCTCCTCATCTCCAAAAGTCTACCTTCAGCTTTAGACAGGGCAATTTAAAAAAAGACAGCAAAGGACAAAAACCATTGTCTTCATAGAGCCTACATTTCAATCCCTTGGTGTCTCCGGGCCTCAGGCTCCCAGACTATGATGTGGGGATAATAGTTCCAATTCCTAAGGCTTTCTTGAGGGCTCAGTGAAACAATGGATTTGAACAACTGACTTGGTGAGTGCGAGCCTCACTAATGCTATAATACTACCAATTAGTGATTATAAAAACAAAGACGAAAGAGAAAAAATTATGCAAAAGGTTCTAAAGGGAAAAATTAATAAAAGCCTACCATGCTGGCAACTTTTAAGAGTCCCCATAGCTTCATAGATCTATAAATACTGTGCTTAATCAACAAAAATTGCTAACTTTACTGATTGCTAAGGAGTTACCACATTTGCACAGCCACGTCATTAAAACTCTGCTAAATGTTCCTGCGTTTTGAAAACGTGCCAGGCCTTTTCAGAAGGCAACTCGAAACGGCCAGGATAAAGCAGGAGAAGGTGTGGGAAGGACAAGAAACAGCTGAGTAGGTGGAAAAAGAGTCAGAATGAGGGAATGAAGTAGACAAAGGGCAATGTTTCACAGCAATTAGTAAATATCAAAAGCAAATACGGATAAGACATGCCTATTGATTGTGCTATGCTAGAGGTAAGGTGGGCAAAGTGAAAATATAGTGTCCAATTATTCTTCTGGGGCTGCTCGGTCAAGTTAACTGGAAAATATGACAACAGTTTGCTCTATGAGCTAAATCACAAAGACAAAGTTCAAAGACGAAAGCTGCATTTAAAATTCCCATCAGCTGTGTGACCAGCGGAGGCTACGTGATCGCGCGAGCCGCCCTGGCACTGAGCAGCTTTGCTTGTCAAACCACTGGCCGTGAAGCTTTCCTTAGCAAGTGAAATCAGTCCCAGATGGCCACTGATTAACTGGAAAAGTACTTAATCTTCCCACTGTTGCAAAACAAAATACATGGAAAATGGATGAAAGCATACTCCGTAGTTTATCAGCCCAATAACCCATGAAATAAGAAGTCCCGGACTCTCGTTCTGGCA
This sequence comes from Hystrix cristata, assembly GCA_004026905.1. Lineage (NCBI taxonomy): Eukaryota > Metazoa > Chordata > Mammalia > Rodentia > Hystricidae > Hystrix > Hystrix cristata. The sequence continues at coordinate 61,824 of PVJO010007391.1, read as the reverse complement.
TTTAAAACATCAAGAGGGTCCACGGGGATGGTCGGATGCATCTGTTTGTCCAACATCGTTCCAGAATTTCCATAACTATCGGATAAATGCAGCTTTATTATATTTTATAAATATAATCTTTTTTTTCTAATTATGAAAATATTCCATGATTATTGGAAAAAGGATGAAAGGTGTAGCAAAATTCAAATAAGCAAGATTGTCTTCTACCTCACTGTCATCAGCCTAGTTACCCAGGCCATATTGGGGTGTTTTCTTCTTGTCTTTGGAAATGTATTTTTAAAACCCAGTGTAGGCTGGGGATTTAGCTCAGTGATTAGAATGCTTGCCTTGCAAGCTCAAGGGCCTGAGTTCGATCCTCGGCACCACAAAAAAAAAAAAAAAAAGTTTAAAATAAATAAATAAATAAAACCCAGTGTAGATCCTACAACATATGAAATCTCTATTCATTCTGAAGTTATTTTAACTTACTCACCTAAAAAGAAACCACATATGCTAGGAATCATGAGTGGAACCAAAGAAATAGACTCTGATAAAATCAGGCAAAATAAATGAATAAACAAATAACAGGCCAGCAGCTTTACACTTTAGCTAGTCACGAACTCGCTCCTTTTTTTCTCTGCCCCGTCAGTCTCTTCTCCTTGAATATGCTTAGCTCTATTGATTTTTTGCTTCTCTATTATTTTTTTTTTGCGTCTTTAGTATGCACTGCATTTAAGAACTCACTTATGTGAATGTCTTGTTTTCTAATTTGTAAAAATGATTATGTGTCTTACCTTGCCCTACTGTTTGAAGGCAAGGGACATCCATTACAGCTTTTATACCTATCCTGCTAGGTAATGAACAGCCACACATATAGTAGGTGCTGAAGAAAGAGCTGGGTTGAACACAGAAAGTGTTTTAACAAATAGAGAAGATGTAATGGTTAAATTATCTATACCTATGTAGACAAAGAAAAACTGTGGCTGGACTGTTCACTATGGCTACCACCGGTCATGTGTGGCAATTCGGCATGTAAAGTATGGCTAGTGTGAATTGAGATGAGCTGATAAATGTGAAATATGCCGGATTTCAAAGACTGATTATATAAAAAATTAAAATATCTCAGTATGTTTTATGTTTATTACTTGTTTAAATAATATTTTGGATATGTTGAATTAAATACATTATTAAAACGAATTTCACCTCTTTTTTACCCTTTTTCATGTGCTGCTAGAAAGTGTAAAATTACATATGTGGCTTTCATCATACATATAGTTTATTGGACAGTGTTATCCTGTATGGCACTAAGATGTAATGTTTGAGATGATTCTTTCTATAGGCAGACATTTGTAATATTTCCAGACTATATAAACCCATTCCAATAGATAATAATTATTTGAGGGGCTGGGGATTTAGCTCAGGGGTTAGAGTCCTTACCTCAAAAGCACAAGGCCCTGAGTTTGATCCCCAGCACCATAAAAAAAAAATTATTTGCATTACTAATAGTTTTCTACAGTTTAACTTCTACAGTGGTAAAGTGACCTAAACAACAGAAAGACCATCAGTCAAAGGTGCATACCTTACAGAATCAGGCCATCCGGGGAGGGCCAGTACCTGGGCCATAATTGAAAATACTAGAATGAACTAATTCCATTTTATGATGATTCCTTAGCTTATCATATGGTGCTGTCGTTTATTAGATGGACACAAGGTTCTTTTCAACTTTTTAATTTTCTGGAAAGATAGCCTGGCTATTAGTGGACTAGACCTAGTATGCTTCCTCCTCCCATTATTGATAAATCGAGCTGCTATTTCTTTTCAAAAATTTATTTCTTGTAATTTACAGAAATTGTGCATATATTTATGATGTAAAATATGATGATTTGAAAATGTGGATACCTTGTGTGGATTGGCTAAACCCATCTAAGAAATCTATATGCATTATCTCATTTATCATTTATGCAGAGGAGACTTAAAATCTACTCTTTGTGGTTTTCAAGTAAAGAGTATATCTTTATTATTAACTATAGTTACCATGTCATGCAACAGATCTCTTGAATTTCTTCCTCCCATCTGACTATGTACCCTTTGACCTCTGCTATCTCCTGGATCTACTCCCTGCCTCTACTCTCTGTTTCTGTGAATTCAACTTCATTAGATTCCACGTAGAAGTGAGACCATGCAGTATTTGTCTTTGACATAACTATTAAAGGAAATGAATTCTTCTGCTTCAATAAAAGGTCTTTGGATGCAAACTTGGGAAAAACAATGGTGTGCTCTCATTGTAATTTGGGTCCAGTCACTTTGAAGTGGAGATCAGCAAATATTAATTATCGAACGCCTGCTGTGCAGCACAGCCCGAAGTCAGTGAGGTGTGTAAGAAAAACGGTTCACTAGAGGCCCAGGGGAGGCAGAAGCAGGCGGGTCTGGAACCACCCTCGGGATGCCCTCAACCCCATACCCTGTGCCCTGGCCCAGGGTGGCTGCTGAGTGGAGTGTCACTGATGAGGGTCCACAGGGCTGTGGACCTGGAGGCTCCTCTTGTGCGTGTGGCTGTACAGCCCCAGACTTTCCTGCAGAAAGGAGCCCAGAAGTCCCCTACTGTCATTTCCTGTCTGCCCTGCTTTTATTATTATTATTATTTTTTTTGGTGCTGGGCATCAAACTCAGGGCCTTGCACTTGCTAGGCAAGCACTCTGCCACTTGAGCTAAATCCCCAGCCCCTCTGCCCTGCTTTTGATGCATTGTTTAAATAACAAAAAAGTTAAACACAGTTCTCAAAGCTTATTTTTAATATTATAACTGAGAGAACACCAAACAATTGTACAAAAATTAGAATTACATATATTCTAATCACCTACTAAAACTGTATTACATTGGTGGAGATAAGAATTACGAAATTTCTCTTAAAAGTTCCTACTTAATTTTTTTAATAGTTTTTTTTGTTTCGTTCTGTTTTTTTGAGACAGGATCTTGCTATGTAGTCCAGGCTGGCCTCAAACTCGCAGTCATCCTCCTCTCTCAGCCTCCTGAGTGCTGGGATTACAGGCGTGCGCCACCACACCCAGCTTTCTTAACACCAGTAGTTTTGTTATCAATTTCTTTCCCTACGTCATACACTGTAGATGGACCCACACAGTAGGTAGCCTTTTCAGATTCACTTCTTTCACTTAACAATGTCCACTGAAGATTCCTCCATCCTGTTTATGACCTGATAGCTAATTTCTTTTTAGTGCTGAATACTATTCCATTGTCTGGTACAGTTTATGTATCCATTCACCTACTGAAGGGCATCTCAGCTACTTCCAAGTTTTGACAGTGTTGAATTAAGGCTCTAAACATCCATGTGCTGGCTTTAGTGTGTACACATTTTCAACTCACTGGGGTAAGTAGTAAGCAGAACAATTGCTGGATCAAATGAAGGAATATGTTCAGTTTTGTAAGAAACCACCAAACTGTCTTTTCAGGCAGCTGTACCATTTCGCATTCCTACCAGAGATGAATGAGCATTCACATTGCTCCACATCTTCTCCAGCACTTAGTGTGGTCAAAATTTTTGATTTTTGCCATTTTAATACATGTATAGTGGGCTGGGAATTTAGCTCAGTGGTTAAAGTGCTTGCCTACCAAGCACAAGACCCGAGTTCAATTCCCAGCACCAAAAACAAAACAAAACAAAATACATGTATAGTGGTATTTCATTGCTGTTTTCATTTGCATTTCCCTGATGACATATGGCGAGGAGAGTCTTTTGCATGTCTATTTACCATCTGTATATGTCCTTTGACATGGAGGCTATTCATACTCTTTGTCCATTTTAAAATTGGGTCATTGATTTTCGTATTGCTAGGTTTTAAGAATTCTTCGTGTGCTTGGGATAATAGTTCTTTATCAGGTATATCTTTAGCAAATATTTCTCCTGGTCTGTGGCTTGTCTTCTGATTGTGTTCTTATTAATTATTCATTTTATATTCATTTGTTGAACATCTACTCTGATGCAGCTTCTGCCATAAGACTCTGAGTGTGTAAAGTGATTAAAATGTCCTTTTGGCTGGGCGTGATGGTACACGCCTGTGATCCCAGCATTCGCAGGGGCTGAGGTAGGAGGATCACCGTGAGTTCAAGGCCAGCCTGGGCTACATAGCAAGACCCTGTCTCCACACTCCCTCCCCAAATAAGAGAGATATTAGCTTGCCCTTATGTGCTCTTAGCCTGATGGAGAAGGGTAATTAGAAACCCTTCTAAGGTAAGCAATCTCAGGCTTCTTGGGAGAGGATGCTGAGACATAAAGAAAGGGATTTTGAGAGCAGGTAAAGGAGTGAGGGGCCTGCCAGGGGGTGAGAACACTACATCATTATGACAGAAGTATGTTACTGTTAATGGAACTATTCACCATCATTCCTCAGTAGCATTTAGTCCAGGCCAGAGGTAGGCAAACTACAGCTGGAGGCCAAATCTGGCTGGCCGGTAGCTCTTGTAAATAAAGTTTTTTTGGAATACATTCATGCCCATCCATTCACAGATTGTCTGTGGCCACTTTTGTGCTATCGTAGCACAGCAGTGTGGTTGCAACAGAGGCAGTTCAGGCCCCAACTTTCAAATATTTACTATCAGGCCCTTGCAGGCTTCTGTTTTCAGCAACAATTTATTGGAAAATGCTTACACCCCAGTTTCTGTTTCTTTTAGCGTTGCTAAATTTGACTACACCTGGCAACTATTTATATGTCTGGAAGCAATTTTATCTCGATTTCCCCCCAGAAAAAATTTCCCCTAGTTTCTGCTTTTCAAATTTCATCTAATTAATTTTTATCCAATGAGTCTGCATTTTTTTTTTTTTTTTTTTTGGTGCTGGGGATTGAACTCAGGGTCTTGTGCTTGCTAGGCAAGCACACTAACCACTGAGCTAAATCCCCAGCCCGAGTCTGAATATTTGACTTAAACTGCAATCAATAAAAACCTGCTCAACCCCTGAAAAGAAATTTAAATGTTTGATTTTTTTTTAATGTTTTATTGTTTCTTTCATTGTTTGTGCTTCTTTCTCTAAGATTATAAAACATTCATGTGTATTTCAGAAAAACCGGCTATTACAGACAAACAAAAGACTAGTGACCTATGATCTCATCTGGTCTCCTTAGAACAAATCTTTTTGGGACTGTGGTATGTAACCTTTGAGGTCCTTTTCTGTGCGTATGTACATATTTTACATTTTTATATAAATGAAGCTATGTATATCTTTATTACTAATTTTAAATTTTGATCAGTCCATGTTTGCAGTGCAGAATGATTATACTCCTCGTGGCAGTTGGTCCATGACATAGCTCATTTTAATTCTTTTTTCATCCCCTTCCTCTTCCTTCCCTCTCCCATCCCTCCATCTCTTGGTCTCCTTTCCTTTTGTCAAAGATCTAGCTCCCTGTTTCCTACTATCTATCTTTTGTTTTGCTCTTTAATTTATTTATACTTTGGGTTTCTCACATAAGAGGAATCATGTGATATTTAAGCTTGCGTGCCTGATTTACTTCACTTAACATTATGGTTTCAAGGTGCATCATGTTCCTACAAACGACTCAAATATACTCTTCTCTGTGGCAGAGTAGTACTCTGTGGTGCTATCGTGTTTCGCCAGGGTTAACAGGCCTTTACTTTCCTCCATTCTTTCAGTATCTTCATGATTCATGTGGATGGAGCTAGTCTAATTTTTTTTTTTTTTGAGGGTCTCACTATGCAGTTCAGGCTGGCCTTGAACTCATGATGATCCTCCTGCCTCAGCCTCCTGAGTGCTGGAATTACAGTTGTGCGCACACTGGGCTGAGGGTTGGTCTACTAATGAAAGATGCCAAGGGAGGGTACTTACAGAGTTACTCACATTGGCATCCTTTCAGGGACAAGGGGAAGATGCTACCAGAAGTGACTTGGTACGTTTCCCCATGAAACTGCCGAGTGATCAGAGATCTTCAAACTGTCTTTGGCTTTCTGAGTATTCCTTAGACAAGAATGGAGCCCAAAAGCTAGAACTCTGTGTCAGTTATCCGTGGTCCCAATGATGCTGCATGACAAACAGGCACAGACCAAAGCATTATACCACCAGCTCGACCATCCCGGGTGCTTAGCTAGGCAGCTCTGCTGACCTTGGCTGGGCTCATTCCAATGCCTGGAGGGCTCCCAGGGACCAGTGCCCTGGTCTAGGGGCCAGTGGCTTTTGGTTGATTTAGGCTGCCCTCATCGTAATCGCTGAGGCCATTCCTGACGAGTTCCCATGGCAACCTGCCAGGCCTCCCTGGTTGGCCAGAGCACACTGGTGAGCTCCTGCTGCAGGGGTGAGGATGTGTCTACCATGGACTTGGCCCATATGGCTGAGGGCCCAACAAGAGGTGCGTATCTTCCAGGAGGAGCAGGGGTTTCGTGGTGGCCGGTGTAGGGTGACGTCTGTCAAGTAACAGTAACTTGTCACTTTCCATGTCCAAGACTTTCTCACTTTCCATGTTCCATTCTTATTATGGTTTTGATGTAGTTTAGGTGTCCCTTAATGGCCCATCCGACTGAGGTTTGGTCCTCAGGGTAACAGTAATGGGAGGTGCAATGGGTCCTTTAAGAGGCAGGGCTAGTGGAAGGTCCTTGAGTGGCGGGGAGGGTAAGAGGCTGCTCCTAAAAGGGATTAAGGATCTTTCCCCACCCCAAGCCTCACCAGCATTTGTTATTATTTGATTTCTTGATGATAGCTATTCTTTCTGGAGTAGATGGAATCTCAGTGTTTTGTTTGTTTATTTATTTATTTACTTGTGTTTTGTTTTCTTATTTTTTTAATTTTTATTTTTTGAGAAAGGATCTCATTATGTGTGTAATTCAGGCTGGCGTTGAACTCACTATGTAGCCCAAGCTGGCTTCGAACTTGCTGCGACTCTGTTGCCTCAGTTTCCCGAGTGCTGGGACCACAGGCGTGCGCTATCACGCCTGGCTTCAGTGTTGTTTTAATTTGCATTTCTCTAAGGACCAGAGATGTTGAGTGTTTTTTAAAATGTATTTATTGGTCATTTGTACTTCCTCTGAGAAGTGTCTGTTCATTTCAGTTGCCCATTTTTTGATCGGGTCGTTTATTTTGGGGGATCTAGTTTTTTTTGAGTTCTTGAAAGAGGGGTGCTATAAAAGGAGCAAGTCTGTTCTGTCTGTCTGTCTGACTGCCTGTGTGTTTCTGCCTCCTGCTTTGCCCTGTGTCCCTCCCACCCCCCCAGCACCTGGGCCTTGGCCGGAGACTGCTTGCGGTTTGGATGCTTTTCTTTCTGATGCTAATTGCCTCAGGTAGTGCCCTGCCTGCGAAGCTGACTAACAGCTGAGGGAAGGGCTCCCGGCTCTCTGCTCTGACATTTCCCTTTCTTTTAGAAAAGTGATCAGATGCAGATGAGTTTCTTCCTGGTGGTCCGAGAGTAATTTCAGATAAGAGGATGTGGCCTGTGGCACTTCAAAAAGGCCCATTTTCACTAACAAAGCTGGGGAAGTCTTTGAGTTCTAGTTTGTAAGTTTATTATAACTGAAAAGGCTTTCTTTGCAGATAGAGTTTCAGAGGTTATCTCAATTGTTTTGTGAGATATGATCAGCTGCCTGAAAATCTTGTCTCGATTGCCCACCTTGTGATGCCCACTTTTTAGGAGTTATCTATTTACAGTATGGTTTTCACGTCTCCTTTACTATCTGTACTCTAGGAGATATGCAGTCATCTGTCTATATCACAGAACAATGTGTCAGTGACAGACTGCACGTGATGGTGGCCCCTAAGTTCATGTCACCTAGTAATACTGTAGCTGTCTTAGTTCGTGTAAATACACTATTTTTTCAAGGACAAATAAATTAACAATGCATTTCTCAGAATGTGTCCCTGCCATTAAGTGACACAGACTGCATAGATAGTGCCCTAGCTCTATCGCTCCATTTGGATAATTGGTTGTGAGATTGTGAAGTATGAATTTGGTAGGAATAATCTTCGAGAGGATCTTCAGAGTTTTTTTTTAAACCCATTTTTATTTTATTTTTCAATTTTTAATTAACTAATATTTTTGTGGTACTGGGAATTGAACCCAGGGTCGTTGCATTGATCTATATACCCAGCTCCTTTTTAGTTTTTATTTTGGGACAAGACCACACTAAATTGCTAAGTTGCCTGAATTTGTGATCCTCCTGCCTCAGCCTCCCAGAGTGCTGGGTTTACAGAGGTGTGCCACCATGCCTAGCAGATCCATCTTTTGACCAGCCCTCCATCCTGCTCTCTGCTCCTCGACTCCTTTCTCCCATAACTTCCACTCCTTTCTGGGCCCAAAGGTGTTTTGTTTTTGTCATCTCCTATCAGGAAGGTAGCTAAGTAGCACATCCATTCTGACACAGGGTTACTGGCTTTTCAAGGGGGCCATGGAGCCAGGCATGGTGGCACACACGACTGTCATCCTAGCACTCAGGAGGCTGAGGCAGGAGGATCACAAGTTTGAGACCAGCCTGGGCAATTTAGTGAGACCCTGTTTCAAAATAAAAAAATAAATGGACTGGGGATGTAGCTCAGTACAAAGGCCCTGGCTCAATCCCCAGTACTGCCTCACCCCTTACCCCTAAAAAAGAGGACATGGGAAGACGGGCAATGCTTCACCCCAGAGAAAAACAACTTCCCGAATTGAATTGTTGACATCAGAAATAATGTCTATACTGGAGATTTCCTCACTACCCACTCCACCAAACTAGGCCTGCCCTGATTGTATTATTATCATTTCCGTATTTACATAAAACACTAATGCGTGATTTTGTCAGAGCATTCTCCTCGTCACGAATGCTTGCATTAGACCTGGAAAGGAAGCTCCTTAGTGACAGCCGCGAGATGTGGCCCGGATGTGGCAAGGGCAGAAGCAATCGTTCTCAAACAGTAAACCTGACATTTCCAGTTTGCACTCCCCTGACCCTGAGAAACCTTGTGCGAAGTATCGGGATGGATAGCCGCTATGCTTTGTCGGTCCCGTTTTACACCCGGGGAAGCGTCCCTGCAAGTCCCTGAGGCTAAGCCAGGCAGGAGGCGGGTGTCTTCCCTCCATGGCGGGCTCTTTCTCGCGCCGGGACCTCAAACTCCTCACGGCTGCTTCCGGCTGTCTGCTCTTTCTGGCCTCCAGGAAGCGATTTCATTCTGGGTTGCCTCGCCCAGGAACCAAGCGGAACAGGCGTCCCGCTCACCCGGACTCTAAAAGAACCGGGCAGGCTTCCAGCTGCAGGGCTCAGAGCTGCCTCGGTAACCATCGCGCCCCCTAGTGGTGACTGCGTGTGGCCGACTTTTGCCCAAAGTTGGAGTCCTGCAGGAGCTGTACAGTTTTCTGGGCTTCCAAAGGAATGCTAGTTCTTGTGAGTGGATGTGTCACAACTAGGACAGCAGGGGCCTCGTCCAGGGTGCCACCCCTTAGAGGGCCCTACCCACTGTGAGAAATGAAAGGCAATGATTTCTGGAATTTTTTTTTTTTAACTCACAGCATTTGAAAGGGTTTAAACATTTGATGAATGAATTTTTAAAAATTTTCTTAAGAGTGTGATAACTCCCTAGCATCCTCACCCCCCCAAAAAAAAAACAACGAAAAAAAGAAAAGAAAGTGTGATAACTAAATTACTGGGAATTATGGTGGAGCGAATTCTAGGCAGAGAAGTTGTGAGTGTGTGTGTGTGCGCATGTGCGTGTGCGCCTTGTCTTTGCCCCATGCAGCCTGAGGAAGAATTGGCTGTTCTAGATCACCCCGCATAAGTTTACACACTTGAGAGTTTCCCAGAAAACTGCACTTTCTTCTTCTCCTCTGCTTCAGTTATGTATATATTTTTTTTTCTTCGAGACAGGGTCTCACTATGCAGCCGAGGCTGGCCTCGAACTCACAGGGGTCCTCCTGCCTCAGCCTCCTGAGTGCTGGGATTACAGGTGTGTACCACTACGTCTGGCATTGGTCATGTAGATTTGGGAAACACTTAGAATTCTGGAAGTTTTGAGTGTGTAAAATGGTCTCCCTAACTGGTGGATCTGGGGCAGATCCAGTGTTCCAGACACTGTCCTGGTGTCCTAGACTTGGGTCTGGCTTCTCCGTGCCCTGTCCGCTGAGATCCATTGTCACATAGACTCGCAGATAGTAGATCTGACCTGGGGAAGGCCATGTTCCTTTAGCCCTTCTAAGGGAGCGGTCGTTCCCAGGATGTGGGGAGCTGGCTGGGGAACGTGTGTGCCAGGCTGTGGGTATGAGTTGGTTTTTTAACTTCCGTATGATTAGATTTAATGAGATGTGGACTTTCTTTGTATTCTTGCTCCAGCCTCTGCAAATGTTATGTTGTGAAGAAAGCTGTTGGAGCCATTTGTGGGCTTTGTGATCTTTGCAATAATTTTTTGCACTCCTCCTCTGGGTTATGAGTTGAATTGGATGCTTCCAGAAGATAGGTTGGAGTCCAACCCCCAGTGCCCATGAGTTTTCATTTGGAAATAGAGTCTTTGCAGATGAGATCAAGTTGAAGTGAAGCTATCAGGATGCAGCTGACAGGACTGATATTAGTAGAGATTTCAGATTGAATTCTGGGCCTCGGGAAATGCTGTACCCCGAGCTACACCTCCAGCCTGTCTGTGTAAGAAGAGGAAAAGCTGTTGGAAGACAGAAGACACAGGGGGAAAAGATGGAGGCAGGGATTGGAGCAATGCTGCCACAGGTCGTGAAACTCCTGGGGCTACCAGAAACTGGAAGAGGCCTGGAAAAGAGGCAGGAGACTAAGGGGTGGCAGCCTGCTGAGCGAGTGGGCGTGACCTGTCAATCACAGAGATCCAGGCTGCATGCAGAACACAGTTGCCAAGTCCTGTGGCTGAGACCAATCAGAAAGTGCTATCTTCAGTTCTTCTGGCTCAAAAGCAAGCAGGTTTTTGATAGGACAGGCTGGATCTGACATCAGCCTGAAGAGTGGCGGATACAAAATACTGTGTCACTAACCTCGTGGCCACTGTGAGCCCGCTCAGTGGCCAGCTCTCCTCTGCAGAGCGCACTTCTTTTCTTACCTTTTGTAAATGTAAAACCTCGTACCCTTTCTCACGTGTCTTGTCCACGTCTTTGTTCAGGACACCAAAGACCTGGAAAGAGTCTCCAGAACCCTGGAATCTGGTAACAGAAGGGCCACCAAAACAAAAGTAGCTTGGTTCTTATCAATGTCCTCCCTGTAGTCTTCCTCAATGGTAAACATAGTCCTGACCAAGTCACAAACTGGTTTCCAATGCGGAACCCTCGAGTGGCTTTAAAGAGGCAATTGAGATGACAGTATTGTCCTCAGGGTGTCCAATCCTACCGCCATAGCCAGAAACACCACAGCCAGCACGGATTTCACCGTGCTCCTGTGGGAAAGCGGCCATGACGTCTTGTGTAGCGCCACATTCAGTTTCAGAGACAGAACTGGCGTTAGTGATGTGATCACTAACGGAAGTCCAGGGTGGTTTTTATTTCCCGTGCTTTGACACATTAACTCCCTGCTAATTCCAAGAGGAAGTTGTGGAAGTGTTCTGGATGAACACATTTCTTTAGCATGTGATGGTGCAGGCGGATGTTACTCTGTCAGCCAAGGCGGTGTGTCCGCATTCACATCTTTTGCCTCTGGAACACCGCAATGCTTAAAGAAGATTTACAAGGTTCCGACTCGACTCTCCCAAAGTCATTTTGACTCCCAGGACGTGGAAATGTAGCCCACACCTGTATTTCCCAAGGGGCTGGTGTAATGCGATTTGTATAAAATAACCATAGTCAGTGACAGGAAAGAGTAGGCCTCTGTATTAAAATAAAATCAGCCTGGAAATCGCTCTCTTCAGGCTCTGCCTTTCAGAACCCCATTTAGCTTGTAAATAGACTTCTCTTTCCAGACTCGCTTTGAGGGGTGGCTCTTATCTCAGCGATTACTCCTGACATTTAGCTGCTTGTACAATTAGCCAGAGCCATTCTTTTCCTTGGGCGAAGGACTGTGTGAAGCGAATATGCATTTGTAAAGTGATCCCTTGACTTGGGAGAGTGGCTGTGGGTAAGTAGTTAAATAATGCCCAAAAGCCAGCTGTGGTGTTGCATGCCTGTAATTCCAGCACTGTGGGAACTGTAGGAGGCTGAGGCAGGAAGATCACAAATTTGAGTCCAGCCTGGGCAATTTAGTGACTTAGTGACACACTGTCTCACAATTAACAACAACAAAAAAGGATGATGCTTGGCTGATTAAGCTTGCGATGGAGAACACTGTTACCCTCAGCAAAGCCGGGAGCCATTCTTGGCCCATGCCTGCTCTGTCTCCCTTTGACTCATCACCGAAGCTCTTCATTGCCAGGTAAGCTGCTATTTCTTGACGTGGGGAATGAGAAAGACAATCTGATGAGCTTCTCTAAGGATCAAGAGCTCCATATATCGCCTCTACAGGTGGCTGCAGTTTTTGGCTGACGTGCTAAATAAAACACAAGGAAATGACTCCAAAAAAGGATTGAAGTTTTTTGTGATGGGGTTTCAGGTATCAAGAGAGGAGACGTTTGTCCTCCTTGGCCCGACTGTGCTGGGGTGTCGGTGTGGCCCAGCGGAGGCGCAGCTGGAGCCCATCAGTGTGAGCGGAGCAGAGAGAAATCACTGCTCGGCAAGGACTCGGTTCCTCTTCCGGTGTGAGGCTCTTGTTGGGGCTGTTTCCTACATTTCTTTGCGAGGTGCTGGGGCTACACAATGCTTTATCTTCGTGACCTGTGAGTGGAAGGCCCATGTGTCACTTGTGGTTGGAGGTGACTGAGAAGTGTGGCTTCTTCCTCACTTTCCTCATGTGGCCGTCTTTAGATGACTCTGTGACCCAGGAAGGGAGCCATAAGTTGGAAGAAGCCTATCTTTGAATCAGCACAAGGAGGGAAACTGCCCTTGTCTGGTTTTTTTCCTTGTTTGGAGTTTTGAGACAGGGTCTTGCTATGTAGTTCAGACTGGCCTTGAGCTTATGGCCATCCTCCTGCCTCAGCCTCCTGAGTGCTGGGATTACAAGTGTTCAGCACCACATCTGGCTTTGGAAATATATTTTTTTTCTTTAACTACAGAAAGACATTGTTTTTATTATTTGTTACTCAAAAACCCAAGATATCTACAGGTACATGTGCATCCTTCAAAATATATACACCAAAAAAAAAAAAGGGATAATTGTATTATGATCCTGGATCTACCTTCTTGTCACTGAAAATCATCTCCAAATAACAAATCTATGAGTGCAGGCTTGGGCATGAGTTCAGTAAGGAGCTGGCCATTGCCGGACATTGTCACTGGTGATATTATACTTGCCACAGCTGCTCTGCATGGCTCATGTCATTGCTGACATTTCTCATAAGCAGCAAGGCGAGATTCTGATGTTAAATATCTTGGCCATGGCCACATATCCAGCAAGTAGCAGACTTTTTTTTTTTAAACTGGAAATAATACATTTACATGGTTCAAAAACTAAAATGATATTTAAAAAATACAGACTGATAAATTTGCTTCTACTTATTCACATTTTCCGGATCCACCCTTGCCTCCTATGATCTTTCCAAATGTGAGCAAATATAAATACATTTCCTTATTTTCCCTCCTTGTTACACAAAAAGAGTGTACGATATACACTGCTGTTCATCTGGACTTTGCCCTCTAACAATATTTTCCGGGATTCTCTCCGGTAGGTGGAGATCTTCCTCATGCTATTTTTCATGGCTCCATAGTTTTCCTTTGCAGATTATACCAAGACTCATTTCACCAACTCCTTTCTGATGGGTACTTCAGTTGTTTCCATTCTTTTGCTATTAAAAGCCTCACTGCAGTGAGTGGTGGATACGCTGTTGTGTGTGTGAGCAGCTGGCTCTGGAAGCTGCCTGCTCAGAAACGGGATGAACTGGGTTTTGAATTCAAGACTGAATAGCCATGCTCCCCTTTTTCTTGGCTGCCTTTTATCCTTCTAGTGGGCAGATAATAAATCACTGTTTTGATTCTCATCTGTTATTTTTTGGCGCTCTTAATTCTCCTGGGAATCCCCAAAGGGAAGACAGAGTGGCCAGGCAGGATTATGGTTTTCCAAGGCCCACGACCCTGATATCATCAACTCCGGTATTCAAATCTCACCATCTCTGCATCGTACCATCAAGGGTGATCTAGGGCAGGGCTTGGGTGCGCAGGAGGAGTTGGGAAATGTGGCAATGGCCAGGTGCCATTTGGGCGATATTTTTAGCTACCTAAATAAACTGTATTTCCACAGCGTCTGCAGAGCTTATGGTTTGTGTGTAGTAAATAAAATGCTGGGATGCCATGAGGAATATGTGAAACGGCAGAAGGGCTCCGCGTGAGTCAGCGAAGGCGTGCAAGCTGCTCTCTGCAGCCCGCTCTCCCTCCTGTTCCGGGCCCTGTGTGCCAGCCCCGCCCACCGCCCGGGCGCAGCTTCCCAGTCACCGCGGGCTGGGAAACCACCCGAGAAGCTGGTTCTGCGAGCAGGTGAGGTTGGATAGGCCCCGGAGAGCAGAGTTCAGTAGGGTCTGCTCCCGTAGGACCTCTTTGCGCTGCTGCTAACGGGGCCGGGAGAGCGGTGTGTTAGTAGTGTTTTCCGAGACGATTTGAACACAAACTCCTTTTATTTAAAGAACAACTACTAATATCTGTGTCCATTATCAGTCTCTGGTCTCTCAGCGCCACACCCACTCTTGGTTGCCGTGATTGTAGGCTCAATGTATCCCCCTTGTCCACTGGCACAATGTGAAGCTTTGTAGGTGGAGGGTTCTGGGGAGACCCTGGTGGAGGAAGGGGTGTCTCTTGCCGGTGTTGGCGTGCCTTGCTTCTTCATGCATGGGGGCACCTGGTGGGGTGCACCCCAGTGAGTTTCTTTCTTTTCTTTTTTGTTTTGTGAGACAGGGTCTCACTGTGTAGTCCAGGCTGGCCTTGAACTCACAACATAGCCCAGGCTGACCTCGAATTCAGTGATTCTCCTGCCTCAGCCTCCTGAGTGCTGGGATTACAGGCCCGCACCACCATGCCTGGCTCCCAGTGAGTTTCAACAGCACCCACCTCAGGCAGCTTCCCGGCCAATACGCAGCTGCCCCAGCTGCGGTGGGCTGGGTAACATCCCTTCTGTGGTTGCCTGGCTTCTTCGTGAGTCCAGCTGCGCTCCCTGTAGGTGGCGCCCTTGTGGCTTTCCAGGGAGTCCAGCCAGGGCACTAGCCAGCTTCCTGCCACATGGAATAGTGTCGAATTTCAACAGTAGCACAGTGGACACACTTTCCCACCAGACCTTGGGGGACTTTCCAGCTCTTCCGTGGCCCACAGCCGTGGACAGGACTCAGCGTGCAGACCGACTCTGGTCCAGGGCGGCTTCTGTACCATCCGGGGGCTGCAGCCACACCCTCTCCAGAGAAGGCTGAGCCCTGGCTGAGGAGCGTCCAGTCCAAATCGGTTTCTTCCTTCAGAGTCTCCCTCAGTGGACTTCCTCTCACGCTCCTTCCCTTACTTCCTTCTTTTTTTAAAACCTGAGATATAATTCACAGACTATACCATTTACTGTTTCAAAGCTTTAATTTAGCATTTTTCACTATATTCACAAAGTTGTACGACTATCACCACAAGGTATCCAGAAGATTTTCTTCGTTCCCACACAGAAGTCCGGTCTCTTAGCAGTCACTCTTCATTCCCCATCTTTTCTCCTTCCCCCGTCTCCTCACAGCCATGAATCCACTTTTTATCTCTATAGATGTGCCCTTTCTGGACAGTTTATGTAAATGCAGTCATACGTCCCCAGGGAATCCCTCAAGTTCCAGGCCAAGGTGAAGCCAGAAACGCAATGGCCTTTCCTCACTTGGGACTTGTTAAAGGTTCGCGCATACGGACTGCATGTCATGTATCCAACGATAGCCGAGGGAATTATGGGGAAGGCCACATGGAGGAGATACAATTGAGATGACCCAGCAGCCTGTCAATCATAGTGTCAGTCATGCCATGAAAGATCTAACGGGAGGCACCCTGGGTGGAGCGCACATTTTTCAAATCCTTAAACCCGATTTATTCCCAGTCCATTCAATTCTGCCCACCACCCTGTGCCATTTTTCTCCCTGCTTGTGACACTTTTTCTGCTTCTGTTGGCAGGAACCTGCTTGCTCTGAGCCCCCCTTCTTCTATTAACTTCAGGAAATTTACCTCTGTGTGTATAACCTCCAATGCCTTGTTCGTCGTGCCCAAGACCCTGGCACCTGTCTCCCGGGACCCCACCACCCGCAGTATCAATATTGCTATGCACATTCATGTACGAGTGTGTATGTACACACTTGTTTCCATTTCTCTTGGGGTGAAATTGCTGGTCATACGGTGTGTCCATTTAACTTTGGATTTGACCAACGGAGTGTCAGGTGGTCAATTACCTTAATAAAAGATCGATTCCAGTCTTATTTTAATTAGCAAGCAGCCTTGGTAATTTAAAAGACAATCTGAAGCACTGCTGTGAAGTGAAGGTCGTGTGGATTTTGGAGCCAGGCAGGCTGGAATCATGTGTACCTGAGATAGAGGCCCCCTCTACCATTTGTCCCTGAAATGTGGATGATGAGCAGGGGCCAGATTGTGCCTCTACCACTGTTAGCTGGATCATGGCACATTGCAGTAAAGAACAGAGTAGGATTTTCACTGCTTGTCTTAGTCATTTTCTCGTCATTGAGATGCAATACCCGACACCCACAGCTCTAAGGAGGAGAAGTTTATTTGGCTCATGGTTTGTAGAGGTTCAGTCCATATCCGGCTGGCTCAGAGGCAAGGCAGAGGGGTGTGGCAGAGGAGAAGCAGCTCATGGCACAATGGTGGGAAGCAATCGGGGAGGAGGGAGGGAGACAGACCCTTCCAGGCCGCATCTCCGGTGACCACCTCTTCCAACCAGGCTTCACCTCCCAACTCATGTTTAACTTTGAACTCATCAGGGTACTAACCCACTGATGAGTATCGCACCCCCATGATGCAGCCACCTCCTAAAAGCCCCATGCATGTGTCTTTGGGGAGGACATGTAGATACACACTGTAACCCTGCTCAAGGATGGAACTAGAACAATTTATTTTTCTGTGACTTGATGTACTACACTCGGTTATGCTACACATGGAAATGGGATCTTCTGGTTAGTTAAATATTCTGGCTGGGAGAAAAAAATAACCACAGATGCAGTATGGATAGATGGATTTCAAAAAGAATCAGATCACAAAAGTACACACGCAACACTAAAGGGCCATCAGACCAGACCCATGTGCAGTTGGGCATCTTGAATGTTTGTGATTTAAGGTACTCCAGATGGGTTCCCCTGTCTTCTTGGCAGAAGATGTATTGAGAAACTGTGTATAAGTTAGGTTGTGGTACACTCTGTAGTCACTCATTGCTCGCAAGTCAAATCAAGTTAGGAAAAGATTTAGGAGTAGCTCCGAAGCTCACTTAGCCTTTGGATATTCTCAGCAATTTCCTCCCCTGAGTCAAGGGGCTTTCTAATGGTGCAAGCATTTCATACAGTAAATGCATTCAATGCTTTCTCGCGTTTACTGTTCCAGTTAATGTTTCTATTTTCTTCCTGGGGTTATTGACTGAAGTGAGAGTGATCGTCACGTGGTGGGCCTGATTGCACACTTAGCGTCTGGGGGCTCCCTGCAGCCTCGCTCGGCACCGTCCTGGGAACGTGCCAGCCTTAGAACCAGCGCAGGTCTATGATCGCCGCAGCTCCGCACTCCGCTGCGGTTTCTCCGGCTGCGGAGATTTCCAGCGCTCATCAGCATCCCTGGGGAAGAAAGCCCGCGCTGACTGTGCGCATGACACAGGAAGAGATCACCAATGATATTTCACCAGGAACGGAGGGGCATGCCTGTGACTGACACAAAATTACAAATTCTCAGGCTGTGGGCACCTTCCGCGCGCCTCAGGCTGGAGAGCTCAGAAATTCACACTGTGCTGCGGTCAGGGAGCAGTGTAGGCAAAGGCAGGTGGGGGTGGACATGCTTCCAGATGTCTTTCCACAATTTCTTCATGCTTAAAGTAGGACACAGGTTTATTTTAGGGCTCATTTTCCATGAATCATTAATCAGAAGCATTAGAAACACCCGCACAGTGAAACCCAGAGACACCCCAAAGCACTCACGATATCTGCCTCCCAGACATATAATCTCCTGGTACATGTCATATAGTTCATTCTAAATGGACACTATATACTGAATATTGCATGTTATATACATAGTCTCAGGTGAGATTTAGCTTGCAGGTTCGGAGAGCAGAGTAGGAAGCTCGGATGCCTGCAGTATGTGAGATGCTCAGATGGGAAATATGCACACACTTTTAAAACATGCATTCACTCCCTTCAATAATGTCCTGTACATGACAATTATTAAATGCTGCTACTGTAGGAAACCTTAAAAGGTTTTCTATTACTATTACATACATTCATATATTGAAATAAAATCTATTACCAAGCCTGGTGTGGTGGTGCACACCTGTAATCTCACCGCTCAGGAGGCTGGGGCAGGAGGATCTCCATGAGTTCAAAGGCAGCCTGGACTACATAGTGAGTTCAAGACCAGCCTGAACTACACAGAGAGACCCTGTCTCAATACAGAACAAACTAAACAAACAAAAAGAGCATTACCTCTCCTCTTTAGCATTATGATAAGTGATACTGCAAAAATATTGTGGGACTTTCTTAACTAATCACGGAGAGTAGGTGGTTCCAGGAGAACAGCAGGTGGGAAGGTCCACATAGTGAAAATGGCAATGAATGTATGAGCCAACAATGGTGTCTGGAATTGCCAAGAGAAAGGCTGTGCACTCTGCGGACTTGCCGTCGGCTCTGAGTCACAGGTTGGCAGACTTATTCCCTGCGTGCCAGAAATGGAGTACTTGCAGCTTTGTGGGCTCCACGCTGTCTGTCCTGACAATGCCGCTCTACACCACGCTGCAACAGGCACTGCAACAGCTGTGGACACTGTCCGTGAGTGAGCATGTTGTGTGCTAACAGGATGGAACTTTGTGGGGCATGGTGGGGCATGCCTGTATTCTCAGCACCCTGGGAGGCCGAGGCAGGAGGATGGCAAGTCCCAGCCCAGCCTGAGCGGTTCGGAGATGTAGCGAGAGCCTGTCTCAAATCAAACAAACGAATACAAAATAAATAAAAAAGGCTTGGGGATAAAAAGGCCTGGGGGTAAACAAATACAAAATAAAAAATAAAATAAGATTAAAAAAAAATAAAAGTAAAATACAAATACAAATAAAAAAGGCGTGGGGATAAACAAATACGAAATAACTAAAAAAAGGCCTACTTCAGTGTGAAGGCCCTGGGTTCAAACTCCAGTACTAAAAAAAAAAAAAAGAAAAGAAAACAAAAATAATGTGATTTTCTAAAACGGGTGGAGGGACAGATGTAGTATTCTAGAATAGACTTGAAAGGGGAAGAAAAGAGATTCTGGCTCATAAAAAAAGAGCTGTATTGAAGCTGGGTAGTTTCAGCTACTTGGGAGGCTGAGGCAGGAGGATTGCTTGAGTCCATGAATTCAAGCCCACCCTGGGCAACACAGGCAATATAGTGGAGTCCCTTCTCAAGTGAAAAGTGTTGTTGAGCCCCAGGAATGCAGTGGTCCTCAGAGCGGGCTCTGCATTGGAATCACTTGGGAGAAACGTGAAAATTCCTGCTGCCCAGCTTGCATCCCAAACCAATTAAATCAGAGGGTCAGGGGGCAGGGCCCGAAGTCAGTCTTTTTTAGAGAATCCCGGGAAGTATGAAATAGTGGCAGGTTAATGTCCTGTCTTTACCCTGAAAAGCCTCAAAGTGACTTCCTGGCACTTTAGAGGAACAGTTTGCCAACCCCTGACTTAGGGTCAATATCAGATTCATCAGTCTATAATTTGCGGAATAATGGCCCTTCTCTTTTGAAAAACCAAGGCACTATTATTTTATTTCTTTATTATTGTTTCGAATATTCGGAACTTCCCACCTATTATCTCCCTCCTTCACTCCCTCTTTCCTTCCCTTTCTTTTTTTTTCCTTCTTTCTCATCCTTTTCCTCCTCCTCCTTCTCCTTTTGGTTAAGGTACCCAGACAGCAATATTGAAGCAAAACAGTAGATATCTTGTTTTTTTTTTTTTTTTTTTTTGGTGCTGGGGATCAAACTCAGGGCCTGTGCTTGCAAGACAAGCGCTCTAACCACTGAGCTAAATCCCCAGGCCAGTAGATATCTTTTAGGATGATTGTTTTTAAGTGTCACTTGACACCTATTGAGGAACACTGAGAGCCCTGGAAAAGCATGACTTGGCATGTGTCCGTGAAAATGTTTCTGGAGGAGGTTAGCATGCGAGTCTGAGTGGAGCAGGTAGGGAAGACCAACCCTCAGTGTCGACTGGCACCATCCAATTGGCTGGGGACCAGGAGAGAATAAATTCGTAAAGCGACCTTGCTATTGGCACATCTCTCTGCTAAGAGCTGGGACACCCTTGTCTCCTGTCTTGGACATCAGAACTCAGGCTTCCTGGCCTTTGAACGCCAGGACTTGGTGTAGCAGCCCCTGGTACTGAGGTTTTTGGACTTGAACTGAGAATTCCATTGTTGGTTTCCCTGGTTCTGAAAGTTTTGGACTTGGACTGAGCCATGCTCCTGGTGTGCCTCAGCCTCCAGACCGTGAATGTTGTGGGTTTGAGCCCAACCTGGGCAGCTTGGTGACTTGGTAAGGCCCTGTTTCACATTTGTTTTCTTTTGCTTTTTTTTTTTTTTTGCAA
>PVJO010007391.1:0-40991 GCA_004026905.1 Hystrix cristata | reverse complement strand
TCTCACTTTGTAGTGCAGACTGACCTTGAACTAACTATGTAGTCCAGGCTGGCCTTGAACTCACAGCGATCCTCCTGCCTCAGCCTTCCGAATGCTGGGATTATAGGTGTGTGCCACCATACCTGGACTGTCTCAGAATTTAAAAAATGAAAAAGGGGTGTGGATGCAGCTCAATGTGAAGGCTCTAGGTTCAATCCTAGTACCACAAACCAAATCAAAGTTTGAATAAATCAAGAATGTCAAACATGGAAAGGAAGAAATTCATGGTGAATGTTGGGAACAGGTAAACATTATAATGGTCTCAAAGCATTTGTCGGTGGTGGCAGACTGAAGAGAACCAGCCTTCTCTTGGATTTTCCAGCGTAGAAATGGAATCACTGTGGGAAGCGACCGGGAGACGCTCACTCATTGAACGAAGCTGGAGGGACAGCAGAGAGTAACACAGGCTGAGACCCAGGCCTCAGGAGCCCTTGTGGTCTAGACACTTATTTTCGTGTGTCCGATGATTAAAACAGTCAGAAACAGAATGGGCTGCTTTAGAAGGTGTCAGTCGTAGTTTGGAAGACCTCTTATGTGAGGTCATTATAGCCACAAAACTCCTTCAGCTCTGAGTTTCTCTTAGTCCAGGAAAGTACTTTTCCCCTCTTTGGATGCACCACTCCCCTAATGCCACCATTCATAGAGTGAAAGAAACTGTGGACAAATTGTCTACTGCGTGCACAACAAGGCCAGCAGAGGCAGAGCGGGTCCTAGATGTCTGCTTTGGGCTTCTGGGACTTGAACAGTCCATATAGCCAGGGTTGGCCACTTAGTGTTTGGGGCCATATGAATTCGAAAGATGTATCTTTGGAATCTTGGGGTTTCAACAACTGCTGGCTACTTGGTGGATACATGGTATCAGAGTGAGATGTCTCGTTTGTACACGTGTGTTTGTTCCTTTCAACTCTTTATCACAAGCGTGCACTAGTAATGGGTTGCAGTGATGAGAAAGCTGTGGGAAGAATGATCTTCTACTTTTATTGATCACAGTCATACACATATGTGATAATTAATCATGATTTTCAAGTTGACTGAATTAAGAGACACCTAGCAGATTAATAAAGCACACTTCTGGGTGTGTCTGAGTGGGTTATGGAGACATGACCTTGAGTACCATACCTGGTCCCTGACCCCTCCTTCTCTGGCGCTCTTCCCTTGCTCTGCTTCTTGGCCACCATGAACCTAAGCAGCTTTGCTCCACTGCACCCTTCCACCATGATGTTTCTGCCACAGAGCCAGCCAACTATGGACTGAATCCCCTGAAACCATGAACCAAATACAGTAAACCTCTGCTCCTTTAAATTGTGGCTGTCAGGTATTGTGTCTCAGGAATAAGAAATCTGACTAATACAACATACACACACATGCACACATGTATATATATAGCTATCCTTTGGATTCCTTGAAGGATTGTTTCTAGGACTTCCCACAAATACCAAAATATACAGACGCTCAAATTCCTTATAAGAAATGGTGCAGCAGTATTTGCATATAACAGGCACACATCCCCTTGTATACTTTAAATTCCCTCTAGAGTCCTTGTAATGCCTAACTCAATGCTGTGTAAATCATTGTTATACTGTATTGTTTAAGGAATGATGACAAGGAAAAAGTCTATATATTTGCAACACACAGGCACAATAATTTTTGAATATTTTCAATCAGAGGTTAGTTGAATCTACAAAATCTGCAGACACAGAGAGCTGGCTGTATACACACATAATAGGGCTGCACACATAGATGTGTGTCCACAGGAATATTTGTCATTTGCTCCGTAGCTGGTGGGCAAGACATGGACATGGTGAGACAGTGGAGGTGACAAAGTGACCCCATAACGTTCAGTACATCCCTGTTTCTAATGCTTACGGCTGATCATCTGATGACAGCAGACCAGGACATCTCACCGTTTTGAAGTAAGCTTCGAAGGAGAGAGAACCAGGGATTCTGCATTAGGCAGACCGGGCTCCAGGTCGGACTCGAGGCCAAGGGACAAGGACTGAGAAATAAGAAAGTAAAGGTCTCAGGGCTCTGAGGCTTAGGGACAAGGAGAGCCACAAAGTTTTGTTCTTCTTTCTTAGACAGTAATCCAGTAGGTTCACTGATATTACTTAGTTATTTTATTCTTATGTTGTGGAGGATTTTCGAATTTGTGTAGTATTTATCTTTTGAAGGATTCATAAAGAATGTGAAGTCTCTGTTGTTCTCTGTTAACAACTGAATAAAAGTTTTAGAAATAGCTGGGTAATGAAAAATCTATTTAAACGTGTGAAAAGAGAAAGTTTCCATAACAGAATTAAAATATATCATTACCTGAATGTTGCAATTGTTTTTAATTAGCAGAGCGGAGACGTCTTTGGTCTCCTGCCTAACATCATGTATAGTGTTGAGCTAAAGTGATTTGAGAGGGGCTGGGGATTTAGCTCAGTGGTTACAGTGCTTACCTCAAAAGCACAAGGCCCTGAGTTCGATCCCAAGCACCACCAAAAAGAAAAAAAAAGGTGACCTGAGAAATAGTTTCAATTTCACCATTTCAGGTCGTGTTCATTTATTGATCTTTGCCCAGAATCTCCCTGAAAATGCAGGCTGTGAGCTTGGCCTCAAAGTCGGG
Source organism: Hystrix cristata (assembly GCA_004026905.1). Taxonomy (NCBI): domain Eukaryota; kingdom Metazoa; phylum Chordata; class Mammalia; order Rodentia; family Hystricidae; genus Hystrix; species Hystrix cristata. The sequence goes on along the minus strand of PVJO010007391.1, from coordinate 38,344 downwards.
AGTGAATCGTGTAAAAATCAATGTTAAGATATGGCCATTCAGTCAAGTCTCTCCTGTTTCCAACATCAAATGAGAAGTAATTTAATAATGGTTTAAATTAGGTCAGAGGACAAGAGGGTTTCCCTGCAGAATTACAGATCATATAGATTTTTCTCTAGACACAAGATGGTGTTGTTGGAAAGTTTACCAATCCTTGTTGCTGCTATGCAATTCTGCACCCCTCCCTCCCCCTTTGAGACAGGGCCTCGCAATATAGCCCGGGCTGGCCTTGAACTCATGGCGATTTTCCTGCCTCAGCCTCCCAAGATTACAGGCATGTGCCACTGTGCCCAGCTCTCAATTCTGTTGATATCAGAAAGATTCTCTGTGTTTATCTCACCATAGAAACGTGGTTGGCTCTTCAAAGAAGCAGCTTGTGCTGCTGCAGTACCCACATCTTCCTCCTCCTCCTCCTTTTTTGCTGTACTGGGAAATGAACTGAGGAACTTCACAGAGCTACAACACCAGCACTCCCTTTATCAAATTTTTAAAAATTTTATTTTGAGGCAGGGTCTTGCTAAGTCACTAAGTTGCCCAGGCTGGGCTGGAACTTGTGATCCTCCTGCCTCAGCCTCCCAGAGTGCTGGAACTGCAGGTGTGCACCATCACACCTGGCTGCGGTATCTTCCTTCTTGTGCATGTGGATGCCTTGCTCCTCTCACCTGCTCTCTGAATGACAAACCTTTGAGAGGGTTCAATGAGAACAAAGAGCCCGCTGTGGCACATGTGCCGTATGTTCGCCACCCCCCTCTGAAGCAGTCATCCTTTCTTGCTCTTGCCAGCCCTCTCAGGAACCGGTGTGCTTACATGGCTTACAAAGTCCTCCCACGTGACTTAGACTCGCTCCTTTCTACTGGCAGCAAGAGGCGGCCCCTTTTACACAGTGGCTCCCAACTCGGGGCTTCCAACAGTGGCTTCCACACTTTGGAAGCTGAGCGCTGACATTTGTGTCTATTCCCAGACAGCCCGAATGAACTGGCCTGGAGCTGGCACTGGGGTTTCTGAGGTGCAGAATCAAAAGGGTTTCTTTGCCTTTTGAAAATGGTCTCCCTACTTTCTTTTATCTATCTTTGATTTTGTTCTTTATATTTTGGGAGAAACCATGCATGTAAGAGAAACCATGAGATATTTAAGCTTGTGTGTCTGATTTATTACACTTAACATTATGGTATTGAGGTGCATCCATTGTCCTACGAATGATTCAAGTTTATCCTTCTTCATGGCAGATTAGTAATAGAAATAGAGCTTTTGCAAATGGGAAGGGAAGCAAGAGTTGGAGGGAGCAGGGAGGGATGGGAGGGAAAGGGGAAAATAAAAGAATTAAAACGTGATATGCAACGTACCAACTCCCTACGATGAGTGTAATCATTACGTACTGCAGACATGGACTAATAAAAAATATAGTGAAACAAAGACTGGAGAGGATTAAAAATATTGTTCTCATCAGTTGTACTTTTGGTTCCAGACCTTTGACTATTCACCCAACGATAGAATAAACTCAGGAAAATCTTCTGGTAGGAGTGTGTGATAGAGTGGGTCAACAGGTTTAAGTGACAATAACAGTGGTCCAACAGTGAACGTGTCAGGATGATCCCTTCTAATGTGAGTTTAGAATCCTCTTAACAACATTCCGTACTTCCACGATGATACAGTAAGTCTTTGCTTGTAAGTCTATACTAAGCTTTGAAAACACAGACCGATAGCCTTAAATTTTGTCCCCTATGACTAGATTTTTGGAGCTGTATTGAATTGGCATGCAGACGAACCAACCGGGACCATAAGCTATGGAATAGTATAACAAAAAGAATGAAATATGACAGCACGCCACATTCACTCGAGCTCTGGGAAAATGCTTATATAGGGGAGGTACTGAGCCAATGTCTGCAGGATACATTTTTCATGATAAATGACTGATTTCCTTCAATTTTTAAAATTCTCTTGGCAGAAAGGAGCTAGTCAGATTTTTGGAGTCGAGGTATGACATGATGAAAACTACGGTTAAGGGTCACTTCCGCAATAATACATCAATGCGAGGCAGGAGAAGGCGAGCCTGAAGATAGCAGTTCAGCCACACAGATCACCTCTGTGACTCGAGAGGGTGCGGGCTGCTGTGGCCCGAAGGTCTGAGAAGGCTGCGTGGATGGGGAGGAACTGGATCTGAACCCTAATAGATGCAAAGGACATTTGGAGGAGGGTGAGAGTCAGTCCAAGGTGGGACACAGTTTTGAATTGCTATGCAGTCACATTAAAAACAGATTAAAAAAACAAAACAAAACTCTGACACCGTATTTCAGAGCACTCCCTGCTGTCCCCCTTGTCGAAGCCCTCAGCATTCACATTTCAGGCAGTTGTCACCTTCCGGCCTCCTACCGCATGTGAAATCCTCCCTCCGCGCCAAGGCCTCCAGTGCACTGTACTGCACACGTCCCGAAAAACTGTCAAAGTGTCTCTTCTCAGGTCTCCCCTCAGCCATTGGATTCCCTGCTTCCGGTGCACACATTGCCACGGCCCTACTGATCCTTTTGGGCTCCTCCCCTTCCTCTACTCCTCCTTCTCTTCTGGGAAAGAGTCCAGCCCTGTCCTCCTTTCTCCAGTCTTGTGTACTCCCACTCGACATCAGTGTTCCTTAGGCACAGAAAAGCCATTTTGCAAGGATGAGGCATTTAGGGGTGCGGGTGCCTCTAGATCCACCCCTCCCCTACCCAGTGTAATGGAGAGAATGGAAATTTTCGATAAAGGTATTTTTTGGTTGTGTTACCTAAGTGTAAGATATGATCTGTGGCTTGAAGCCAGGACGAGGCTAACATCTTCCACATACATGGAGAGGTGGGGGGCTGGGCTAGGGGGAAGCGATGAGTCGGGGAGCTGTGAGGTCAGAGAAAAGACTCGTGGAGACAGAATTACAGGAAATCTTTTGAGACATAGATTGTGCACTGAGCAATTTAAATTCCTTATTCATCTCCTCAGCAAATTTCACCAATAAATTTACTGAGACGATCAGTAAATGCTCACTAATTCTTTGATGCAAATGGAGTCTTTACGGGCTGATGCGGGGTGGGGGGTGTTTGTCATTCTGCTTCCTCTTGGCCCAGCTCAGTGGGACACAGGCCAAATGCTCAGTGGATTCCTTCCATTCGAATGGATTTCTACTTTTACAACATCCTTTTGAGGCCTACAACTTTATCCCTGCTTTCCAGATAAGAAAATTTAGAGCCTGTATCACCACATGTCTGTACACTGCAGGAGAGATCTTGTAAGGTGTATGCTGGACGCCATCTCTGCTTCACACGTTGTAAGCGAAAGCACATTTAGGATTCAGGTCTGTAGAGGAAGCTGCATTCCTAACACAAGAGCTGGACACAGACTCCTGGCTCTTCCTTGGATGGGCCTCATCCCGGTCCTGGCCTTGAATCAGGAGGGCCTTTGGTTCCAAATCCTGTTCTGAGTCACATGGCAAACCCCGGGGGATGTGTAGGGGTGGTACCTTTGCCCTTGACCCTGAATATGCTTTCTAACTATGCCCGGGGGTTCCTGTCACTCCCCATCTGTCCCCTTGGGAACAATGGGGTCCAGGGGCATGGGCGAGGAACGCAAGAAGAAGACAGGAGATGGAAATGGAGGGTAGGGCGTGGAGGGTGTTCAGAGTAAAGCGAAAAACATGCCCGATGTGGTGCCACATGCCTGGTAGTCCCAGCACTTTGAGAGGCTGAGGCAGGAAGATTGCAAGTTCAAGACCAGACTGGGCAACTTAGCTACTTAGTGAGACTCTGTCTCAAAAACAAAAAAAGAAAAAGAAAGAAAGAACAGCAGAACCATGGACACTTCATTTCTTCTCCCTTTTGAATGAGGAATGCTAAGTAATGAGTGAGGAGAGCTTTCCTAGCTGCTAGTGTGGAGAATCAGAAGGAAGTGAACAGGCAAGGAACAAAGTCCAGGGTTATTGAAAAGCACTTTCACTATTGAATTCTTCTGAGAAAATTTCAGAAGTAAATTTTCTGGGCAAATTTTAGTTTATCTTTCATGCTAGGGAAATTTCAGCCACTCTCCTCTAATTAGCATTACTAAAAGCAATGGTGAGACTAGAGTTAAGGCTTTCATTTCCTGTACCTTTTGTACTTGAGAGTTGCCATCCCAGTCGATGTGTGCATAACTTTCATTCTCTCCATAGACATCAGTTTTCTCTCTGACATTAAGAAATTCTCTTCCTCTATGAAACATGTGTCACTTCGTTAAAACTGTGTTATTCCTTGTAACTAATGTGCATTTTATGAAAGGGTTCTGATGTTTTGTACAGCAGTCCCACAATGCAATTTTCCATTGGAAGCCATTTTTTTTTTCTTTCTTTTTTGTGGTGCTGGGGATCGAACTCAGGACCTTGTGCTTGCCAGGCAAGCACTCTAACCACTGAGCTAAATCCCCAGCCCTGGAAGCCATTTTTATTTCCTGGGACTATTAACTGGCTTACAATAAAAACTATTAAGCACTTCTCTTTCCTGGGAAAACTACTCTCAGAATCAGTAGGACTGAGCATAGATACTAGGAAGAGACAATAAGGTCACCTTGCATGTAACCCGTCTCCCATTCAGAGCTTAGTTTGTCTAACCTGGGGAATTGTGTAATGATCCAGGAAGGTTCCCGGGATTTAAGTTGTACACTAAGAATTTAGGGTTATTGTCTAGAGAGTGACTCTTCTAAGAGGGGGTAACCTCTCCATGTAAGAACTTTGGGTAGGCCTGTGGGTGCATCTTGGGAACAAACGAGGGCTTACTTTGAATCTAAGGCAGGGTTTCTTAATTGGGACGCTATTGGCATTTTGTACTAGATAACCTTGCATGGGTGGAGTGGACTGTCCTGGGCATTGGGCGGCATTTAGCAGCATCCTTGACTACCCACTAGATGCCAGTATCCTCCCCCAAGGGTGACAACCTCAAATGCCTCCAGGTGCCACTCGATGTCTGCTGTAGGAACACATCGCCTCCTGTTGAAACTCAGTGATGTACAGCTTGCACAACTGCTCCTTCTGGGACGGGTGTAGAAGGCCTTGAACACTTTTTTCAAAGGGTTGTGAACAGCCTTAAGCCACTAGAAGGCAACAAGGTGTGTAACTTGAACTGCTCCAGAAGGGTGTCACTGAGGGACCTGGTGGAAACTCGGGGAGAAGGGGAGGTCCTCTTGGGAGCTTGATGGACTCATTAATAAGAACAAGTCTTGGGATTCTAAAAGCTTTAAGGCAGCAGCCACCAATGAGAACACCCTCCATGACCTAGGAGCTGAGAAGGCTGCATCAGGAGGTGACTGTCCAGTGATAGTCTCCACCACTCGGTGTCAGGAGTCCCTCTGTGAGGTGTGGCCAGTTAGCCTCTCCGTCTGCTTGATGCAGAATCCTTAGAGAAGAAAGCAATTATTGTTCTTCTCTTGATTTTTCATAAAGAGGACGTTGCATTCAGTTCAATAAGCTTTTAGTACATGTCTGCTATTTACTAGGTTCTGTGTTTGGTTATGGGGATATTGGTAGATTGCATAAAAGACCATTGCTATGGTTTGGATAAATATCTCCCTAACACATATGTGTTGAAGGCTTGCTCCCCAGTATGGTACTACTGGGAGGTGGTAGAACCTTTAAGAGGCGGGGCCCAGTGGGAGGAAGTGAGGTCATTGGGGTCATGCCCTTGAAGGAAATTGTGGGACCCAGCTCCTTCCTCTCTCTTTGCTCTCCAGCTGCCATGAGGTAAGCAGCTTCCCCTGCCACATGCTCCACCTCGCCATAGGCCCCAAAGCAATGGGGCCTACTGACTGTGGACTGAAGTCTTCAAAACTGTGAGCTAAAATAAACCTTTCCTTTTTATATCAGGTATTTTGCTACAGTGTATTTTGCTAACCAAAAGCTGACTAACACAGCCACGGATTATTTATCATGCCTTTGGATATTCACTTCCCACAGTGACTCTGGGCACGCCATGTGATTTGCTTTGACCACTGGGTCAGCAGTGTGATAGACTGAGATGGTTAACTTGAGCCGGAATGCCCAGCTGGACTGAGTTGGTGAGTTCTGGGCGTAGAGGATCCACCTGAGGATTGTTGCTGACACAACATAAAGGAGAACGGGAGCCGAAGATAGTCGCGGGCTGTTTCCCAGGAGAAGCCCTGCTGTGGCTGGTTTTCCCAAAGGGGACTCAGCTGTTCATGTTGCAGAAGGAGCTCGGCGCCTTGCTGTCATTGAGGATGGCTGCTGTTCACTTCAGGAGAGTTCTGGTCTTCATCTCCACTGTAAACATTGTATCCTGGCACCAGTATAGACTTCTTCAGCCTTTTAGTGCAGACCTGGATGTACAGGGGACATTGCTGGGGGCTCCCAGCCCTCGATTAGATCTTTCGGGTCTCCAGTGCGTAGATGGATGTTCTGCATTCTTCTGCATCTGGCGTGTGTGAATGTTGTAATTTGTAAATGTCCTGTGTTGAATCTGGTCTCTTGCAAACCATTGACTCTAGAAAGGCAACGGATACAGCAGTACATATGACACAGCAGAGACCTGAAGAACTCCTGCTCATTGGAGACACATCCTCTCTGGGGCCTCTTGGGACCCTACACTGCTGCTATGCCAGTGACTAGAGACCTGTGGCCTCCCGTTGCCCCATCTGACAGCCAATCAAGTTCCAGAAGCTGAGCCACCTTGTCAACCAGCAGGTAAGTGACACAGCTCAGGTAACTAGAGCCAAAGACCACCAAAAGGAAGGCCTAGTCCAAGTTTCTAACTAACAGAATTTGAGTGAAATAGATGGTTGCAGTTTTTAGGTCACTGTGTTTTAGGGATATTTGTTATACAGCAAAAGCTAGCAGAAACACAGATGTATAAGATGCAGTTCTTGTCACAGTCCAGTAGACTAATAATATGCTACCAAAGGAGTCTGCTTGTGTAACTGGACCCTTAGAGCCATGATAGACAGTCACACCAGTCCCCTGCTCTCCCCCCTCCCTGGAACGCTAGTTAAAAGCATGAACTTGATGCTTGGTAATCCCAGCACTCAGGAGGCTGAGGCAGGAGGATGGCCATGAGTTTGAAGCCAGCCTGGGCTCTATAGTCAGTTCAAGGCCAGCCTGGACTACACAGCAAGACCCTGTCTCAAAAAACCAAAACCAAACAGCAACAACAAAAGGCTTGTTGGGTCCAGATCCAGCTTCATCACTTAGTAGCAGTGTGACTCTGGGTAGGTTGCTTGATATTTGTGTCTCTATTTCTTCAGAAAGGGATAATGACAGGACCTATTTCACAGAGTCATCAAGACCATTAATAGATACACATTTCTTTTTTTAAATTTTATTTTAATGGTACATTTTAGATGTACATATTGATAACATTTATCATAGGGAATTTGTACCTGTACATGATATACCTTGGTGCTTCTTTTTTTCCTATTCCCCTCCCCTCACCTCCTCCTCCCTCCCTATTTACAAGAGCTTTGTTTCCATTTTTTCCTTCCATTTCTTATTTCTCTTGTCCCTCTGTTCCTTTCCCCCTCCCTTGTTCCCTTTCCCATTTGGACATTTTCTTCCCTTTCCCAATATAATACATTTTAGTCTTTATTTACACTTCAGTTTCTCACACCAGAGAAACTATGCGATATTTAAACATGGATACACATTTCTTATAATATGTCTTGTTAGCGTTTTGAAGGTAGTAGCAATATATAGTTGGTTTGAAGCAGAATCAGTATTAAAGTTTTTTTTTCTTTTTGAACAGCATTTTTGCCTAAACATAATAGCAATATATGTTTTTTTGTGTGTGAAATTGGAAAAACAGGAAACTATAAAGAAGAGAAAAAATGTCATCTCTTGGATTTTTTGCCAATTTTAGCAATAACATATTTCATTTTAAATCAAGTAGTCACTTGATTTAAACAGCTATGATTGGCTGTTGGAGAAACATCATTCAAGGTACTCAGGGAATAATGCATTGGTGCTTAGCCAGGGGGAGCTCTTTGTGGACCTTACCGAGTGTACATTTCTGCAGTTGGATTGAAGGGGATCAGGCAGTTCCTTGTCCTACAGCGACTGGGGATACATTGCCGATCCAGCGGACTACATGTAACAGTGGTGCAAAGTGCAAAAGAAAGCCTGCAACAAAGGCAATGAATGGCAGCTCTGCACCCAAGGATCATATTTAACTAACGAGCATATTCTTTTTTTTTTTAAAAAAAATTCATTTTTAAAATTAATACTAGTTATAGCTGAGCGTGGTGGTGCAGGTCTAGAATTCCAGCACTCTGGGAGGCTGAGGCAGGAGGATTAAAGTTAGAGCCCAGTCCCTGTGACTTAGCAACTTAGTGAGATCCCGTCTGAACGTAAAAAATAATTAAAATAATGAGCTACAGATGTAGCTCAGTGCGAAGGTCCTAGGTTCAATCCCCAGTACCACACACACACAACATCAGTACTATTTGTAATTGAGAAATCATAATTATATACATATATGGAGTGAAATTAGATGTTTTGATATATGTATATAATGTAGAATGATTACACCCTGGTAATTAACATATCTATCATCTCACTTATTTTTTGTGGTAAGACATTTGTAGTTTATGCTCTTATTTTGAAGTGTACATTATTATTGATTATAGCCACTCTGCTGTGCAGTAAATCTCAAAACATATTCCTGCTGTCTGTCTGAAACTTTGTACCATTTGGCCAATAACTCCCCATTCCCTGCCCTACCTCCAGATTTGGGTAACCTTTGCTTTACTCTCTAATTTAGTTAGTTAGTTAGTTAGTTAGTTTATTTATTTATTTATTTTTTTTTTGAGATAGGGTCTTACTATGTAGTCCAGGCTAGCCTTGAACTCATGGCGATCCTCCTGCCTCAGCCTCCCGAGTGCTGGGATTACAGATGTACACTACCACACTTGGCCCTACTCTCTACTTTTATCAGTTCAACTCTTTTAGATTTCACATATAAGTGAACTCACATGGTATGCTTAGCACAGTGATAGATAAGTAAGATTGTGTGGTGCACTTAGCATAATGTCCTCAAGGTTCATCCATGTTGTTGAAAATGAAAGAATTTCCTTCTTAAAAAGAATAGTACTCCATTGTGTGTGTGTGTGTTGGATGTGTGTGTGTGTGTGTGTATAAAATTTATTCTTTCATCCATCGATGGCCACTTAGCGGGTGGTTCTGTATTTGGCTATGTGAATAATTCCATAACGAACATGAACATGACAGGGCAGGTATTCCTTTTGATTGCTGAATGATATCGCATGTTATGGAAACACCGTAATTTGCTTGTCCACTGATGGACATTTGGGTTGCTTCTCCAAGTCTTGTGAAGACGTATTTCTTATGTGGGCATCTTCATTGATATCTCTTAGGTAGATGCCTAGTGCAGAATCACTGGGTCATGTGGTGACTCTTCATTTAAAATTTTCAGAATTCACAAGACTGTTTCCAAAGCAGGTATCCCATTATACAACCTGACCAGGAATATATGGGGATTTCCAGGTTTTTCACATCCTCACCTGTACTTGTGGTTGTCTATCTTTTTAGTTATAACCATTCCAATGGGTGTGAAGTGCTAGCTCATTTAGGTTTTGATTTGCATTTTCCTGTTGTCTTTTCATCTGTTTATTAGCTATTTGTATATCTCCTTTGGTAAAATGTTTACTCAGACATTATTTGCTCACTTAAAATTCTTTGCCCACTTAACATTTTGGTTATTTTTCTTCCAAATTATTTCTTATATGAAAACGCAATATGTATAAAAGGCCTGGTAAAGAAAGAACGGCAGCTTTGAAGACCTGGAGGTTCAATATGTCTATAGCGTGAGTCTTATGAGAAGGCCCGAGCAGGCTGGAGAAGTAGGCAGTCCTGACCTTGTAGAATAGCATTGTCTAGTACAGGTCTCTTAGCCACACAGGGCCACGGAACATGTGAAAGGTGGCCAGTTCAATTTGAGATGTGCTATAATGGTAAAATGCATATCAGGTTTCAAAGAACGTGAAAGACTGAATGTAAAGTACCTTATTAATAACTTTAGAATTACTGATTACATATTGAGATGATATTTTTACTAAAATAAAGTATTAAGATCAATTCTATTTTTATGCTGGGCATGGTGGCACATGGCTATAATCTCAGCACTTGGGAGGCTGAGGCAGGATGATTGCTGTGAGTTCAAGGCTAGCCTGGGCTACATAGTGAGTTCAAGGCCAGCCTGAACGACATAGTGAGACTCTGTCTAAAAAAAAAAATTAATTCTACTTTCAAAAATTAAAACCATGAGTACAGTTCTATAAAATTTAAATTTGCATATGTAGCTTTCAATATATTTCCATTGTATAGTGCTGTTCTAAATACTGATGATCAGGAGTTTGGATCTTTACATGCAGAGAAGTGAAAAGGTATTGATGGGATTTAAGTACTGTATGGGGAAATTATGATCCACTTTCCAAAAGGAACTTACTTTGGATGTAGTGTGGAGACTAGATTAGAGGGCATGGGTGATAGATAATAGCTGCTTGATGGACACTGGGAAAAACACATTTCTATTTAATATCTCTTGTGTAGTTAAGGTCTTGGAGAAAATGTAAAAAGCCAATTCAGGAAGCGTCTATTAAGGCTAACATCAAATGAGCAGCTGCTTAAAATTCTAAGTTCTTCTGTGTCTGAGGTTGGAATCATGGGTTACCTCAAGCACCACTCAAACGGCAGCTCTGTGCTTTGCCTAATATAGTGCTAGGCCAGGGCTGGGGATTTAGCTCAGTGGTTAGAGTGCTTGCCCAGCAAGCGCAAGGCCCTGAGTTCAATCCCCGGCACACACACACGCACACACACACACACATATATATATATATATATATATATATATATAGTGATATAGTGCTAGGCCATGACAAAGATTTGGCTTTGACCTGGGCTGAAGGGAGAGTTTTAGGCACAGGGTGACATGACCATCAGGTCATCGCATGTTAACTAGATGATAGACTGAAGGTGGCAAACATTAAGTCCTATTTATTTAAACAGTCCTTTATTGTTAGGAATTTTCATTGCTTTCAATTTCCTCTAATTTTAAACAAGAGTAAACAGTGTTGTTAAAAATTGTATCTTATTCTTCATTTATATCCTTAAGATTAATTCCAAGAACAGTTTAAGTCCTGACCAATGGTCATGTGTTATTGCGGCTCTTAATATATGTTGTCCGACTGGCTTCCAGAAAGTTCAGTTCATTTTATATTGCTGCCAGCTCCGTGTGAGTGCCTGCTTCCTTCCATCTGGTCAGTCCTTGGCCAGCCCGAGGTTACTCTGTCTTAACCTAATCATTCAGGATTCCAAGCATGCCTGTAAAATAATTCTTATGTGAATTAGACCGTGTTTTTCTCCACGAAACCGCTCTCCCCTCTGTCCCTTGGTTCACTACTCCATTAAACTTTGAATAAATTATGTACAGTGGCAGCTTGGTTCATGAGGAGCTTAATTTGTTCCACAATTCTGGGCAAGATGGCCGTGTTTATGTTCCTGCAGGGAAGATGGCCGCAGTCATGTTTGTCATCCAACGCGAAGTTCGTGAATGGAAGCAAAATTTTGCAGAATGCTTCTGTGAACCAAATTGTGAATAGAAGCCTTTGTGAACCAAGGTACCACTGTATTCAGTCATTTTTGGCTAGTGGTGACAATTTATTAAGATTTTCCTGTTCTTAAAGTTGGAAGGATCTTGTCAAATTGGCATATTATTTGATTTCCTCTTCTTTTAATTTTTTTAAGGAATGAAATGATAAGCCCCAAATAAATGTAGAAAGCCAAGCTCTGAATATTTTTTGAACTTGTTAGATATTAAACTTTTGGTGAATTCCTAATCAAGAATTTCCTAATTGCTAAAATACTAAAGAAAACTCATCACAAGTTAGCTTAATTATGAGGCCAGAGTAAATTTTATACTTTTTGTAAAATTTTTTTGGACATACTTCAAGATTGAGCACTAATACTTGAATTCTTCAGATTGAAGTCTCTTCTTCAAAAACTTTTTTGTAAAAACTGAGAAGGCTTAATAAGCAATCTGGAGCTCTTTGTTGGAAGGAAAAGCATAAACATAAAGAAAGTACTGTAGGTTTATGACTGTGCATGCATACACTTAAGTTCTCTCTCTCTCTGTTCTCTGTGTTCCTTGGAGAGCTACTGGATGAAATTAATTTTAAGGGAATCTCAACCAGGTCCCTCAAAGGTTAAATTAAATAGAAGAGTGCTACTGCAATTTGATTATGTTTTTATTTTTTTGGATTAGTCATCTAAAGCAGATTGAAGTCCCATTTTCATGCGTAGGTCACCTCAATGGCTTGTTCAAATTTCAATTTTTTTCCTTCATGAATAATTTCCCTCAAAAGGTAACCTTTCTCCTCTATGGGCAGAGCAGAAGTATTTGTATGAAATAACAAAGGGAAATGCATTGTAGTTTGTAACATACTGAGTTTTAAAACAGAATCACGCTTCTGTGTTCTTCAGCTGCCCTTTCCTTTTGCCAAACGTGGTTTAGAAGAGGGTTGACCTGCTGTTGCGGTTGTGTGGAAAGAGGGGGAACCTGGCTCCCACTATGGGGGGAGGAAGAGGTGACAGATAGCCATAGTGAGGTGGCGTTTCCATCACCACCATCACCACCACCACCACCAACAAAATTCCTGTCACAAACCTATCCCCTGGTATCTCACATTTCTGATATCAGTCCTCATTAACTCTTTAATTGCTCCTCATTGATTCTGCCAGAAATTTCTTCCACCCTCCTGAGCTCTTCCGGCCTTCCATCTGATACCATCGTCACCACCTTCTCCTCTTTCTAGTTGTGGTCATCTTTAGAGTCCTGGGTCACTCTTCTTCCTTGAAAAGAATGTATCCACAGGCTTCCCGTCATTCTTTCCGGTACCACTTCTGCAAAATTCTTGGAGATGTCCATGCAGTCGTTTCCCCTTGTTTGCTGTTGTTATGTTCATACACTTGTGGTGAGCACTGATCTCTAGAGTGCCGAAGAGTTGTTCGCAGGGAAAATACAGCCTAGGTTCCCGCAGGCTTCTTGCTAGATATTTCCCTTTGCCTGAGACACTGTCTCCTTGTATTCACAGGTCTATTTGGCACGGGATAGGAGGAAGATGCCAAGTGTATTTTTGTGAATATGTTTTAGGGTGCTTTGTCAAGGCTCCCCCAGATTTCTCCTTCCTGGTGTGGCTCAGGGTCTGTGAATTGCGAGGCAGCTCTAGCAAAGAGAGTTACAGAGTCTTCACATAAGGCAGGAATCGCCTCCTCATCAGACATAGGAGGAAGGGTAGCTCGAGCAGAACACCAGAGTTTGGTGGTGTTTGCAGATCTGGGTATTCGAATCCTTGATATCCTCTCAATTTAAGATGACTGGAATTCTCTGGGTCTGTTTTTTCTTTATTGATGCCCCCTGATTTTATATGAGGGTCTTGATGAGGCTGTGAATCAATCAATCAGTGTTATAAACTAGCCCCCATCAAAGCAGGGGTTTGATTTTGAGTAGTTTTGTATTTCTGCTCCCTCCCCAAAAGATATTCTTTTCACCTCCAAAACTAGAGATTTGAGCATGCTGTGATCTTTAAGCATTCCAATCTTGGCTGCTTCAGTCTTCAGTCCTGGTTTCTCATGCTGCTATGTGGGGCACCACCCGTGTGGTCCCCAAAGCTCACATTCAAATGGGGGCTAGCACGTCATCACGACTAGTTGCTTTTCCATGATGGATCCTGGGGTGCCAGGCACGCATGCCTGAATGCTCACGGCCTTTACCCCAACTAAGTTATAGGATCAGTCCTAGCTTCCCCCTAATTCTAGAAGATCTGTGGTCCATAGCCCCATCCTGGGAAGAATTTCTAATCCAGTTAGGGTTCATGACATAAAGTTGCTTTATTGCAAGCAGAAAAGAACCTGATTGGTAGGATACAAGTATCTCCTGGGACCGATGGGAAAACAATTGAACCAGACTTAGAAAATGGACCTAGGAACTATGGGTACAATTCTGTGGTTCCTCTGGGCGAGAGGAACAACAGATATTTTCACAAGCCAGGCAGTTTGAGTTCCCTGTTTACCTCACTGGACACGGAAGACAGCTGTGACTCCCAGGATTGGAAGGGATTCCAAACTTCCCGCTTGGCATTCTGATTGGCTGAGCTTTGGTCAAGTGCTTTCCAAAATGCCTGGGTCCAGGGAAAGCAGATACTTAGCCTTTGGCTTTTGTTGGGTGGGGAGTCTCCTGGACCCAAGGTTCAAACCATTACAGATTTATAGCATATGTGTACCGCGTATTATGACATTGGGATCAGAACTGTGGGTAAAGGTTAACCTGGGCAGTGGGATGAATCAGTCATGCCCATGAGAATGATTGCAGAGTCTTGTTTCTTTGAAAAATACAGTGATTAATAAATGTACAAGCTGAGTATGGTGGCCCACGCCTATAATCCCAGTGCTTGGGAGGCTGAGGCAGGAGGATTGCCATGAGTTCGAGGCCAGCCTGGGCTACATAGTGAATTCAAGGCCAGCCTGAACTTTGTAGTGAGAATCTGTCTCAAAAACAAAACAAAACAAAACAAATAGACAAACAAAACAACAACAAACAAAGCACAATGTTGGGCCTACTTTGTTAGCTGTGAAGCTCTGCTTGGTGGATCTGGAGCTACTGGGGACTGCATGTCGCTGGAACCATACAACCGAATACAGGGAAGCTGTAGCCGTGGCTTCTCTGTGTCAAGGTGATCTTCCCACACCTCAGATTGCAATCCCTGGCAGCCCTGCACTTCTCATGTGGTTGTGAGGGCAAAAGAAGCTGCGCACTTGGGTAGCTTTGCACGTTGTATTAGTTTCCTTTCATTGCTATAAGTCACCACAAACGTAGCAGCTTGAAACAACACCAATGTATTACTTTGTAGTTCTGCAGGCTGGAAGTCTGTCATGGGTCTCTGAGCTAGGATCAAGGTTGTCGCCAAGGCTGTGTTCCTTCCTGCAGGCTCTAGGGAAGACTCCATTCCTTGCTTTCTTCAGCTTCTGGAGGCTGCCTGCCTTGTTTAGCTCCTGTTCCCTCCCTCCATCTTCAAAGCCGGCGATGATGGATTGAGTTCCCTACTATGACCTCTTCTGCCCCCCTCTTCTACAGGACTCCTGTGCTTCCTTTAGCTCATCTGAATAATCTAGAATAGTCTTCATGTTTGAAGGTCGGCTGATTTATCCACCTTAATTCCATCTGCAGTCTTAGTTCCCCTTTTCTGTATAAGGTAACATGTTGATAGGTAGGGTGTGGATACCTTTGTGGGACCATGATTCTGCCTACCACACAGAGAAGTCACAGTTGCTGCTTCCCAGCAATCTTATATGGTTCCAGTGACACAAACCCAAGCCAGCATGCAGTCCCCAGCTGCTCCAGGCCCACCAAGCAGGTGTCCTCAAGGATGAAGATGTTGTATGCATTATTTTCTATTCTCCGTCCTTCTACAAACTCAAGTAAATGGAGATTGAAGCCTGTACTGTAGCTTGAATCTGATTGCCACTTTGAACCCGCAACTACTGCTGTGTCAGTGCCCATTAATACACAATTTTGAGAGAGTGCTTATTTTATTGGGAATATTTTAACATCATCAAGCACAATATATTAAGCCTCTATGGGACTACATGCTTCATAAACTAATCTCTTTTAAACAGTTTTTTTTTTATCTTCTCTTTTATCATTTTGTATAATTCAGCTATGTAGCTTTTGATTTCCTCCCCCTTGATGCCTCATGGATCACTTCTAAGGGATTTGAGAGTTTTTGGAGGTATTTTGTTGCCTTGTCTTTGTGTATGTGTGTGTGTGTGTGTGTGTGTGTGTGCACGCTGAGGTTTGAGGGTCAATTATAGTGGAAAGACTTTGTTGTTAGTATGGAGATCTCTTTAGTTAGTGTCTTTTCGGCGATGTGCTCTGGGCGTGGCTAACTATGCTCCTTTGTCTCTGTCCCAAGATCCAACCATCTCTGTTAATTTGGAAGGGGAGGATGCAGTGTAATTGGCCCAGCGTCCAGTTCTCTGGAAACACCCCTCCCTAATAGTTCCCCTTCTGCTTTCATGTTGTTTTTTTCCCTAGATTCCATATATGAGACAAATCATGCAATGCTTGTCTTTCTGAGTCTGGCTTATTTTGCTTAACATGTCTAGTTCTATGCATTTTCCTGCAAATTACAGGATTTCATTTGCCTTTATGGCTGAATAAGCCATACACGAGTGAATGAATGGATGAATAGATTTATGAATGAATTATGAATGATTCATTTATAAATGAATAAATGAATGAATAAATAAATGAAGGGAGCCTTTATGGTTACGTTGTATATATACTGTGTATCTGTTGTGTATATTGTGTATATATACATACCATGTTTTCTTTATCCATTCATTTGTGGGTAGGCATCTAGGCTGATTCCATAACTTGGCTGTTGTGAGTAAGAACCCCAAGTATGCAGGTATCTCTATTGTATGCCAACTTTGATTTCTTTGGATACATACCCAAGAGTGGTATAGCAGGATCACATGATAGTTTGTATGTATTTATTTATTTATTTATTGGGGAGATGTTATACTGATTTCCAAGGTGTCTATACTAGTTTACATTCTCATCAACAGTGTATAAAAGTTCCTTTTTCTCCTTATCCTCACCAGTATTTGTTATCTTATTTTCTTAATAATAACCATTCTGATTGGAGTGAGATGGAATCTCAGTCTAGTTTTGATATGCATTTCCCTGATGGCTAAAGATGTTGAGCATTTTTTCATATAAATATTGGCTATTTGTACTTCTTTTGAGAAATGTCTGTTCAGTTCACATTCCATTTAATGATTGGATTGCTTTTTGTTTTGCTGTCAATTTTTTGAGTTTTTTATACAGATACTCCTTGTTTAACGATCTACCTGTTTAATGACTGTTCAGACTTAGGACTGAGGCATGCTGTTTGGACTGAAGACCAGCCACTTGGACTTACAACTCTTTTTCTTCTTCTTCTTCTTCTTTTTTTTTTTTTTTACAGTTCTGTACATCTTGTTTATAGAGCCTCAATGTCTTTTTTTTTTTTTTGCACAGTACACCTTGTTTATACAGTACTGAACAGTACAGCACTATAGTTTTATGTTTTGTTGTACAATACAGTACTGCATGCGAGAGTTACGCAAATCAAAACAAAGTCATCAAGTTGGAGCTTCCTTTGACCATTTCTTTGTTCTGAATATTACAGTGTACATACTATATACAATTCTTCATTGAGTGACCAGTTCACTTAATGACCTGGTCACGGGAACAGAACTTCTTGTTAAATGAGGAATGTCTTTATATTCTGAATATTAATCCTCTGTCAGATGAATAGCTGGCGGAGATGTTCTCCCATCTCATAGGTTGCCTGCTCACTCTGCTGATTGTTTCCCTGGAAGTATTCTCCCTGTGTTTTTCTCTGGTAGTTTCAAAGTTTCAGGTCTTGTATTAAGGTTTTCGATCCATTTTGAGTCAATTTTCATACAAAACGGGAGACAAAGTTACAGTTTCAATCTTCCACAGATGAGTATCTAGGTTTCCCAGGATCATTTATTGAAGGGGCTGTCTTTTCTCCAACATGTTTTTGGCTTCTTTGGTGGGGATCAAATGCTTGTAGATACATGGGTTTCTTCCCAAGTCTTCTATTTTATCCTATTAGCCTATGTATTTATTTTTATGTCAATACTATTCTGCTTTTTTTTAATGACTCTGTAGTATATTTTGAAATCAAGTATTGTGATGCTTCCGGGATTGTTCTTTTTGCTCAGGATTGCTTTGGTTATTCAGGGTCTTTCGTGCTCCATATGAGTTATAAGATTTTTTTCTAGTTTTGTGAAGAATGCCATTTCTTTAAAATTCTGGGGATTGAATCCAGGGAACACTGAACAATATCCCCCCTCTCCACCTTTATTTTGTCACAGGTTTTTGCTGAAGTGCCCAGGCTGGTCTCAAACTGGCAGCCCTGGGTAGCCGAGATTACAGGAATATACCACTATGCCAAATTGTCTTTGGTATTTTGATGAGATTGCATTGGTGGTAGATTGCTTCAGGTAGTGTGGCCGTTTTAAGAATATCAATTCTTTCAATCCATGAGCATGAGCTGTCTTTATATCTTCTAGTGTCTTCTTTAATTTTTTCTTCAGTGTTTTATAATTTTCATTGTAGAGCTTTTTCACCTCCTTAAATGTATTCCTATATATTTCATTTTTGAGGGTATTGTGAATGGACTGATTTACTAGTATTTATTTTTAGTGTATGTTTGCAATACAGAGCAGTATAGCTCATTTTGGAGAATTGATACATGCGTATAACATATCTTGATCATTTTCAATTCCTTAACCCCCTCTTCACCCCTTCCCCTGGGCCCCTTCCTCATCTCCAGGACTCTGCCTTCTTGTTTCCTACCATCTTTCCATTATTTTATTTATTTATTTGTATTTTAGGTTCTTATGTAAGAGAAACCATGTGATATTTAACTTTCTGTGTCTGACTTACTTGACTTAGCATTATGATCTCAAGTTCCATCCATTCTCCTGCAAATGACACGATTCCATTCTTCTTTATAGTTGAATAATCTTTCACTGTTCATGTATGCCACATTTTCTTTACCAGTTCATCTGTTGACAAGCATTTAGGCTGTCTGCAGGGCTTAGCTATTGTGAATTGTACTGCTATGAACATGGATATGCATGCGTCACTACAGTAAGGTGCCTTTAATTTTTTCAAGAATATACCTAGGAAAGGTATAGCTGGGTCACATGGAGTTTCTATTTTTAGTTTTTTGAAGAATTTCTACATTGATTTCCATAGTAGTTGTACTGGTTTACAATTGCACCAATGAAGTAGAAGAGTTCTTTCTTCCTCTACATCCTCACTAGCATTTGTTGCTTTCGTGTTTTTGATGATAGTTATTGTGGCTGTGCTAAGATTTGCATTTCAGTAATGTGGCTGTGTTTTGATTTGCATTTCCCTAATGGCTAAAGATGTTGAACATTTTTCACGTGTTTATTGGCCGTTTGTATTTTTTCTTTTGAGAAGTGTCTTCATTTCATTTGCTCGTTTTTGCTTGAGTCACTTCCTTTTTGGGGGTTAATTTTTCTTTCTTTCTTCCTTTCTTTATTTCTTTTTAGGTTTTTGGAGGCAGGGTCTTGCTATGTAGTTGAGGATGGCCTTGAACTTACTGTATAGCTCAGGGTGGCCTGAACTTGTAGCGATCCCCCTGCCTCGGCCTTCCAAGTGCTGGGATTACAGATGTGCGCCACCACACCCAGCTGTGGGGGTTAATTTTTTGAATTATTTATATGTTCTAGATATTAGTTCTCTGTCAAAAGAGCACCTGGTAAAATTTCCTTCCCACTCTTTTTCCCCACTGTGTTGATTTCTTCCTTTGCTGGGCAGAAGCTTTTTACTTCGATGTGATCCCATTTGTTGACTCTTGCTGTTATTTCCCTTGCTACTGTAATTCTTTTCAGGAAGTTGAATTCAATTTGCAAACATTTTATTGAAGGTTTTTGCATCTATGTTATCAAATATATTGCCCTACAGTTTTTTTTTTTTTGTTGTGTCCTTATCAGGTTTTGGTAGCAGGGTAACACTAGCTTTGTAGAGTGAGTTTGGAAGAGTTCCTTCCCTTTTTATTTTATGGACCAGTTTGAGGCATATTTGTATTAGTTCTTCAAAAGTCTGATAAATTTTCCCAGTGAATTCACCTGGCCCTGGGCTTTTCTCTGTGGGGAGACTTTTTACTACTGTTTCAATCTCATTGCATTTTATTGATCTATTTAGGTTTTTATATGCTCTTGGTTCAATGTTTTAATAGGTTATATGTATCTAGAAATTTGTCTCTTTCTTCTAGATTTTCCAATTATTGGCATACAATTTTAAAAAATATTTCCCAATGATATTCTAGATTTCAGTGGTATTTGTTGTAATATCCTTTTTCATCTTGAATCTTATTAGAGTCTTCTGTCTCTTTTGCTTAGCTTGCCTAAGGGCTTGTCAATTTTGTTTATCTTTTCAAAGAAACAAGTGTTTATTTCATTTGTGTTTTGCATTATTCTTTTAGTTTCTATTTTATTTTATTTTTTGCTCTGACCTTCTTCTTTTTTATGCTCTTTTTTTGTTTGTTTGTTTTGTTTTTTGAGACAGAGCCTCACTATGTAGCTCAAGCTGGCCTTGAACTCACCAGGGATCCCAGGCTGGCCTCGAACTTGCGGCAATCCTCCTGCATCAGCCTCCCAAGTGCTGGGATTACAGGCATGCACCACCATGCTCTTGTGATTGTGTTTATCTTGCTTCCTTTTCTGTGCGTAGAATTCCTTTGACTTTTGTAATGCTTGTTTAGCAACCATTGATTTCTTTAGCTTATATCAGAAAGTCTTTATTTTACCTTAAATTCTGAAAGATAGCTTTGCTGGATATAGTAACCCAGATTGGCAATTATTTTCTTTTAAGGTTGGAATACATCACTCCATGCTCTCCTGCCCTTTAGAGTTTATGCTAAGAAATCTGCTGCTATTCTTGTGGATTTACTTTTATAAGTGACTTCGTGCTTCTCTCTTGCAACTTTCAATACACTTTCTTTATTCTGCACTTTTGGTAGTTTAATGATAATATGGCCATGCCTGTTTGGGGCTCTGTCTCTGTCACTTTTCTCATCACTGAACACAGTACTCAACACCCACAACTTAAGGAAGAAGGGGTTTATTTTGGCTCACAGTTTGTAGAAGTTTCAGTCCACAGTCCCCTGGCTCCAAGGCAGGATGACGTGGCAGAGGGGAGTGACAGGGGAGGGCTGCTTATGGAATGACAACGGAGAAGTATGCTCTTGTTTCCCACAATTACTTTTGCTATTTCGTGTCTCTTCTGGATCTATGTGAATTTTAGGATCGTTTTTTTCTATTTCTACGAGGAATGCTTTGATATTTTGATTGAGATTTTATTAATCCATGTGTCAGTTTTGGTAGTATGACCATTTTGACATTATTGGCTCTGCCTCTCCAGGAACAGGGGATATCTTTCCTGCACTCCAATAAACTGGAGAATGCAGAAGAAATGGATAGATTTCTAAATACATATAAAATACATATAAATTACCCAAACTTATCATAGAAGATATAAGAACTTGGAACAATCTAATAAGAGGCAATGAATTTGAGGCAGTAATACAAAAAACCTGCCAACTAAGAGAAGTTCAGGACCCAGTGGATTAATCACTGAATTCCAAAAGAACTTCAGAGAAGATTAAAGCCTTCCTCAAACTCTTCAATGAAATTGAAAAGGAAGGAGTACTGCCAAAATCATTCCCAGAAGCTAGCGTTACCTTGATTTCAAAACCAGATAAGGATGCAACTAAAAAAACTACAGGCCAATCTCTTTAATGAACATACATGTAAAAATCCTCAGTAAGATGCTGGCAAACAGAATGCAGCAAATAATTAAAAAGAACCTATGTCATGATCAAGTAGACTTCATCCTGGAGATGCAAGGATGGTTCAACAGATGCAAATCGCTAAATGTAATACATCACATAAACAGGGGCAAGGACAAACATCATATGATTACTTTGATAGATGCAGAAAAAGCCTTTGACAAAATCCAACATCTGTTCATGATAAAAATAGGTATTAGAAGGACCTTTTCTCAATTTGATAGAAGCCCTTTATGACAAACCTACTGCCAATATGATATTAAATGGGGAAAAGCTGAAGACTTTTCCTCTAAAATCAGGAACAGGACAAAGATGTCCACTGTCACCACTCCTGTTCAATACAGTACTCAAAACTTTAGCCAGAGCAATCAGGCAAGATAAGGAAATAAAAGGCATATATATAGAAAATGAAGAAGTCAAGCTGTCCTTATTTGCAGATGACATGATCCTTTATATAGAAGACCCCCAAAACTGCCCCGAAAAACTCCTAGAACTAATAAACAAATTCAGCGAGGTAGCAGGATACAAGACCAACACTCAGAATCTGATAATGTTCTTGTACACTGATAATGAACGCATTGAGAAGAAAATTAGGAAACAATCCCATTTAGAATAGCTTCGAAAATTAAATACTTCAGAATTAACAAAGGAAAGACCGTTTAATGAAAAGTGTAATACTTGAAACAGGGATCAAAGAAGACATCAGGAAATGGAAAGCTATCCCTTATTCTTATTTTTATTACTGTTTGAATGTGATGATTCATCAGTCCTGTCTTGAAGCCCTGATGGTCTTTATTCCACTTGGCCTTGTCTATTGGTGAGGCTTTCCTCTGAGTTTTTAAATTTGACTTATGGAGCTTATCATTTCTAAGATTTGTTTGGTTCCTTTTCAGAATCTTTATCTCTTTATGGAATTGTACTTTCATATCCTCTATCATCTTCCTCAATTCATTAAACGGCTGATTTATATCCTCTTTGAAGTCATCAATCATTTGTAAAATCAATCTTGATTTTTTTTACCTGGCATTTCATCTACTTTGATATCTGTGGATTCAGTTACTGAAGAGTTATAAGCCTTTGGAGGAATCATACTGCCTTGTTTTTTCATATTTATTGCATTTCTATGATCAGATCTGCGTATCTGTTGGGATGAATATCTCTTCCACTTTTATGTGAGAGTCTTATTAGTGAGCAGCCTTCTCTGGAAAGGTTGATCCGCAGCACTGTTCAGACAGGAGAAAACAAATCACAGTAACAATGACAGCACAAAAACAAAACATACATAGAAACAATAAAAACCAATGAAACCCAACAACCACACCACCCATAACAATGGAAAAGAAAGGTGGAAAAATAATATAGAATAAACTAAAAATATAATGATTAATAAAGGCAAGATTCACAATAATAACAATAAAAAAGGGAGCAAGAAAAAAAGGGAAAAATGAGAAAGAGGAGGAGAAAAGAGTGAGAGAGAAAAATTTCAATGAAAGAAAAAGGTAAATAAAATTAGATAAAAGTAAAGAGGGAAAAAAAGAAAAAGTCCAAAAAATTCCTCCTACCCAAAGTGTTTGCACTGGAGAAGCTTCTTTCCAGCTCCTGTAGTACTGGGCTCCACTAGGTATGGAGGGGTAGTGAGTCATGGCTGGGGCCTGTTGCAATTCCTCCTGCTCCCACCAGGCGCGTTGGTACCATGTGCAGGCCTTGCCCCATGTTTGCCCCAGGGCCACACAGGAATAGGCATGTTGTCTGCAGCAGTGATGTATTAACTCTAGAGCCTTTAAAAAAATGCACACTCAGAGCCACTGCCAGCCCCATCTGTTTTCAAGACATGTGGGCCAGGCAAGTGCCCACTTGCTCCAGAGTCCTGCCCATCTGTGCACTCAGGCAAGCTGAAGCACATCCCTGAATGCATCAGAGAGTGGGGGAAGCAGACGGACCACTGAGTTCTGTGCTGAAGGGGGGCAACCATGAGAACCACGCCATCCACCAGCATCAGTCTTGGTGCTTTTCACACCCAGCCCCGTCACCGAGTCACAGATGATGGGACTCACTCCACACCGTAGAGGGTGGTCCCTGATCACCATGCCCTTCACAGTTCTGGCTCCCTACTGCTTAAATGTCTCAGCAGGTCTGTGGCTGACCTTCTAACTTCTCTACAACTGTCTCTTGTGACCATCTCCCACCTAGTCACTGTGGCAAGGTGTCTTCAGGGATCCTGCATTGTCATTGTTCCATGATTTCTGGTCCCCAGAGTAGGTGAATCCCAAACAAAGTGGTTTCTGGTTCTAGCACACTCAGATATAGTAGTGCTGCAGCGATTTCATCTCCAAATCAAGCCTGCCATGTGGGAAGTCAGGGATTTGGAAGACCAAATCCCTGCACTGGATTTAAAGCTTGCAAGAACCTTGGGTTTCTCCTATGGATAGGTCTGCCAGACTACTGTCTATCATTGGGGTTGCCAGCTGTATTAGTTAGCCTTCTGGTGCTGGGATGAACTTTCTGATGTATACAATTTAAAGGAGAAAAAAAAATGTATTTTGGCTCACAGTTTCAGAGGTTTCAGTTCATGGTTGGCTGGATCCAAGGCAGAAACAGCATGGCTGAGGGAAGCTGCTCAACCTGTGGCAGCTAGGAAGGAGGGGGAAGAGAAAGAGAGAGAGAGAGAGAGAGAGAGAGAGAGGACTAGAGTGAGAGATATAACCTCCAAAGGCCTACCCCAAGTAGCCCACTTCCTCCAACTAGGCCCCACCTCCTAACAGCATACTGAGTTATGAACTCATCCATAGATTAATCATCTGATGAGTATAGGACCCCCACGATCCAATCACCTTTTGAGAGTCCCACCTTGGAACGCATGAGATTTTGGGGGAACATTTTAGATCTAAAGCGCTACACTGGCCCTCTTTGGGCTTACTTTGTGCTTGTAGCATTGGATTCCTCTCCTTCCAGGGAACTGGGGTTGGAGTTGTGACTGCTCCGTACTTTTCTCTGAGTTGCCTTTCTGCTTCTTCATGTGTTTTAGCTTTCCTATCACCTCTTTCTTGATTCCTGGAGTTCTTCCTGTCGCTCTCCTCTCAGAATATAGCTTTTCCTTTGTTGCCCTGAATCTTTTTGCTTGCAGGGTCATGTGAGGGATTATTCTATTCCACCATCTTACCTAGAAGCCAGACAAATTGCCTGGACTAATTTGTTGATTATATAGCTCCTCGGATTTCTTTCCTGTCCAAAAGCTCTGAAAATAATTGTAAGATAAAACACCAGGCAACAGGTTTCTGAGACTCTGGTAACTATTCAAATCTCCAAAATTTTAAGGCTTTTCTTGGCCACCAGAAAGAGTTGAAAGCTATTGTTTTAGAGAAAAAGTGTTAAAAGAATGACCTCTGATATAAATTTTAAATGAAGCCGGTAGGCTAGGCTGGGCTGCTGTAAAATTATTTTCATCATCACATTCATTGTGACAACTAGATCTTTGGCTCCAAATATGCTGCCCTTGTAAAAATTTCATTTCAGCTGTCTTGGTAATCAAAATGGTTTCAAATGCTTTCCTGGAATACTGAATTGAAATAAAATAATAAAACACTCTATCAAATGCTAGGGTCTGCAGCAGGAAGATACCAGATATTGGGCAGGTTTTACACTTTAAAAAAGGCAATTTTATTAAATTCTTTAATATAACTTGGGAGTAGCTGTCCCTGAAATACTTTTTTAGACTAAATCAAATGGATTTTCAAACCAAAATCAATTTTGTGACTGCTGCATAACTAAGCACACAAAATGCAGAGCAATGTTTCATTTATTTAAATTGTCTTTTGATGGTGCAGTTTGTTGCATGTAGTAGTATTTTGTAATGTCATACTGCATAAACAGGGAAATAAAATAATAGCTACAAGTTTTATCTTTTAAAATTTGATACTCCAGGTCTGGGTTTCTGAAACAGCACAGGCTACAGATAGATGTCTATGAGCTACATGATCTTATTCTATCACAGAATAAAAATGTTGTTGAGGTTGGAATGACATAAATATGGATATGAGGAACAAATTTTTGAGTGAATTCACTGAGCAGTAAAAGATAATGCAAAATATTATTTGAAAGAAGCTTCTGTTTCAAAACTTTACCCAGCTTAGTCACTGCTAAAAATACTAAAACAACAGAAGAACAAAGGTCTGAACTTTTTGGAGGAATTATGGGGCTAAACATGCTAGCTTTGCCATTGTGTGAATAGCAGAGGGTCAAGGAGGGACCTTCTCATCTTTTCCATGCCCGTCTTTCAACAAAAGCCTCTTGACAGCTTTCCTGATCTGGTCCCATTTTTTTTTTTTTAACCTTTCACTCCTACTATATTTGTACAGAGTTCCTTCCTGCTCTTGGTGTTCATCTATCCATCCATCTTTCCATTCAGTAACCTTTCATGAGCACCCTGCTGTGGTTTAAATATGTTGCCCCAAGTTCATGGATTGGAAACTTAATGCTCAATGCAATAGCATCGACAGGTGAGACCAGTAAGAGGCGGTCAGGCATGAGGGTTCTGCTCTCACGAGTGCATTAATGCCATTAACACAGGAGTGGGTTTGTCACTGTGGGACTGGGTTCCTGAACAGCCATGATTTGGAGACCCCCCTCCCCTCCTCTACTTTCTACCATAGGATGACACGATGAGAAATTTCTGACCAGATGTAGACCTTTGACTAGACATTGCCCCTCAACCTTTCACTACCCAGCCTCCAGAACTGTAGGACATAAACTTTTATCCTTTATAAATCATCCAGTTTCACGTATTCTGTTATAGCTGCATAAAATGGTTGAAGATGACTGCTTATAGCAAGTTAATTAAATTATAGAAGAATTTATAAAATTCAGAATGTTATTGATCAGCATTACCTAATAACTCAGACAGCAAAAACTCCAGGGGAAAAGAGAATCAATTTTATGATCCTCACCAATTTTAAGGACTTGGGTCTTGCCATCACTCATTCTTTCTGATTATTTCTGTGAATTGGGCACTGGGTTAGACACTGGCAGGGTGTTAAGACAAAGCCATCCATTAGCAGATTGCAAGTGGGAACCAGTCAACTGGTACCAGGATGGGAGTTTCTGGGAGGAGGACGATGGGCTAGGAAACAGGGGCTAGGTCAAATTGTGAGGGGATGAGGTCCTCCATGATCATTTTATATGCCTAGAATCTGTTGGTAGCTGTTCCTTCAAATGGGCAGGGTGTTCTATTGTTTTGTAACTAGCGAGAGGCCTGTAATGGTTTATATCTAGATTACCCAAGAGCCTCCTGGGCTCATAGGCAGGGCTTTTGGCAGGTGATTACATTATGGGGGCTTATAGCTGACTTGTTATTAGGAGGTGGGGTCTGATAAGAAGAGGCAGGCCTCGGGGACATGGCCTGGACAGGTTTCCTTTCTTCTGACTCCTCCCTTGATCTCTTTCACTATTTCCTGCCACCATGATGTGAATTGCTTCTCCTCCACCATTCCACTCTGCCATGCTGTCCTGCCTTGGAGCCAACTATGGACTGAAACGTCCATGAACTGTCATCCCAAATAAACTTTCCCTCCTTTAGTTTGCAGCTGTTGGGTATTCTGTCACATCAATGAGAAAAGTGACTAAGACTGTCCCCTTTGCTCCCCACTACAGTTCTGTACTGGGGGATTGTGACTGGCTCTGGCTGCAAGCCCAGGCTGGCCTGGAACTCTTGGCAGTCCTGGGGGTGCCTCAACCTCCCAAGTGCTGGAATTACATGTGTGCCCCACCACACCTTGCTTATTTTCATCTATTTTAAAAGGGAACAATGAGATAGAGTCATGTGGCATTACTTTTAGAAAATTTGGCTTTGCAGCCCAAAGAAGGGACTTATTCCCTTCTTTGGGAATAAGAAAAAAAGTTTTTTTTTTCCTGTTTCTTTTCTTTGGGAAGAAAAAAAGGTTATGAAGATGTGAAGATGTTGATCCTTAAAACTATCCAGAAAACTCAATTTTGTTTCCAATACTTATTTTGAAAAATCTTCATAGTATTTTTCAAAAAAATTTTGTTAGTACACATTTGCAGTACATAATGATTACATTCATTGTGGAGAATTGGTACGTGTACATAACACATCTCAATCCTTTTTTTCCTATTCCCCTCCACCCACATTCTTTTTTTTTTTGCCAGCACCTCATTCGTTTATTTATCTTATAATCCCTTATAAAGTTAATTATCATAGATACAGATGGACAGCCAAACAGGCCAAAAAACATAAAACACTTAAAACAATTATACCAAATTAGGGTGCATTTTTAGGTATGTTGTCCATTCTTGGATTGTGATCTTTTTTTCCTCTCTCTTTTTTCCCCCTCTTGCCTGTCTTTTATTTTGATTTTATTTATAAATTGAGTTTCTCATATAAGAGAAACCATGCTATATTTAAGCTTGTGGGTCTGATTTACTTCACTTAACATTATGGTCTCAAAGTGCATTGATTTTCCTACAAAAGTTCATCCTTCTTTATGACAGAGTAGTACTCCGTTGTGTATAAATACCACACTTTCTTTATCCATTCAACTGTTGATGGACATATAGGCTATTTCCAGGATTTAGCTCTTAGGAATTGTGCT
The DNA here is from genome assembly GCA_004026905.1 of Hystrix cristata. NCBI lineage: Eukaryota > Metazoa > Chordata > Mammalia > Rodentia > Hystricidae > Hystrix > Hystrix cristata. Next base: position 10,235 of record PVJO010007391.1, on the reverse strand, counting down.
GCTCTAAACATGGGTATGCATACAGCACTATGGAATGATGTCTTCAACTACTTTGGGAAGATACCTAGAAGAGGGATAGCTGGATCAAATGGAATTCCTATTTTTAGTTTTTGAGCAATCTTCATACCACTTTCCATAGTGGTTGTACGAATTTACACTCCCACCAATGAGGAAGAAGGGTTCTCCCAACCGCAGCCCCTTAGGACAATGTTCCAGAAGAAGACATGACTACATTTGAAGAAACGTGGATTTTTGTGCATGAATAAATGAATAAATGTAGATCATTTTAGATGAATAGCTGTAGGTTGTTGCACATGATAACTTAAAACATTCCTTGAAAATAAGCCCATTGCATCTTTTGGAGCAAAAATTAATGTAAGACCCAGTCTTATTTTTGGGGAAATACGGTACCTTGCTTAATTTGGGAGGGGAGGATGCAGTACAGTTAGCCCACAACCAAGTTGTTTGGGACTGTACTCTAGTATTGTTAATCTGAGTGTCACTGTACAGAGAAATAGCAACATAACAAGTGAATCAGCTACAGAATTAAGTGCCATTTTCCCAGAAGTCCTGCAAAGTATTTGAATAGGTCTGGTTGTCTGAAACATGCTGCCAGCATGAAGAAGGCAAGATTTCGAGGCTGGTGGCCTTGCCGGATATCTATTTGTGTATGTGATGGTTCCTGTGCATCATTTTTTTTTTTTCCTGAAAAGAGAGAGAGAATTGTTACTTTGTGTGATCTGAATGCAGCTGAGGTCCCATAGCGTAGTTCGAGCAGTGTTGCTTTCATAGAACCAGCATTGTGGCGGAAATCATAATCAATAGCTATTACATCTGTATTCAGTCTCTTGAAACAAAATGCCGATGTATTATGAGTGCCAGCAAAACTTCAAAGAGCATGCTTTCTAGACATCTTTATGAGTCTCAGTCTTTCCGGTATGTCCTGCGGTGCCATTTTGAAGAATTTTCTTTTTGGAATTGACTCATGAAAATACAAAACATTCTCTCCCCGCTTTCTCTTTAGTCTTTGAAAACTCTTCCCTGAAGCCAAAGTGCAGGGCTGTTTTGTCTCTTGACAGTGAATTTCTGCATAAGTGTTTAGCTGGAAATCTCTTTCTTTTCATCTCATCTACATTGTCACCTCACCCCAGTGATACCTCCTCATTCACTTTGCTTCTCTGTCCCTACGTTGTTCATGCATGGTCATCCCCTCCCGAAAGCCAGCACTCGCTGCTTCTGGCTCTGCATGTTGAGTCTGGGTCTCTGGGGTGAGTGATGTAGTTTTATTTCTGAGAATCATCTCTTTGTTCAAGTTCCACGTACTGCAGGAGAAGCAAGGTGGTGAACTCTCAAGTAAGAGACTTTCCTCTTTAGAAATGGGAGGAAAGTGGGTGGAAGTATTTACATATAAATTCAGGCTTATGTGAGTTTGGATTGGTGATTCAGAAATAATGTGATAATAATAAACAATGAAGACTCATTTTGGGAGCAAAATTTGGAATATTAGGAATCTCTGCAAATGAGGAAAAAAAACAGCAATCACATACTTTCAAAGCTGGTGAGCAGATAATTTAAAAAATTACCAGTGTGGTAGCCAACAGACAGAACTACCTGCTACTGTTCTTTGTCAGTGAAAATTATTTTTTGGAATTTTTAAATTAGCATATGTCATACATAATAAATACATCCATCCTGGGGAATTGGTACATACATCTATTGCATCTTGAATTACGTGAATTTTGAATTAGGAAAGATGTCTTGGAAAACACCCTGCATACACTGATTTTCATGTCCTTTTGTCTTGCTTTTAAATCTGATGTAAGAGGAGAAGGACTGGTAAACAGGGAGAAAGGCGGGTCAAGTTTGGAGCCCTCACGAGGAAGGGGAGAACTGGACACTGAGTGGGTCATGTCAGAGTCCAGGTGACAATGAACATCACTGTGAAAAGATGACAGCCAGTGTCTCCACCTCTCTGTGGCACCCAGGACCACTCTGAAATCTTTACAGCTGGCAACTCTGGGACCATTAGGCCACACGGCCCGGGGTCTGCATTGAGGCCCCCTGTCATGGCTGTATGAGCAGGCCCATTGACCAGGGGAGCTGGCGGGGAGAAAAAGGGCCACGAAGACGCCACACAGTGACCGTGGCTGGCCAGCTAGTCTGCGGACACAGGAGAGGTCCCCTTTGAAGTTTAGTAATCTTTTGGGGTAGGGACAGTTTTCAGAAGGTCTGTGTGAGCAGGCAGACTTCAAGGCAAGAAGTTTGAGGCACTGATGATAACTCACAGAAATTTATATTCACAGGCTGCTGAGGCCCTGGAATTCTTGTTAGTCCTATATGACTGGTGTGATGGTTTTGCTTCTTATTCTTTTTTTAAGCTTGGACTATTTATTAACTCCCCAAACCTCTGATTTCTCTTTTGTAAAATGAGGGTAATAACAGCCCTTACCTTATGAGATTTTTTTGGATGAGGATTCAATGAGCTGATGCAGGGAAGGCGCTTAACACAGTGGCTGCCCTGTGTTGTAAGTGCTCAATAAATGTGAACTATTGTTGTGTCATTATCTCATCCACAATCTTTGAAGCATACATTCTCAATTTCACGGAACCCTCGGAGTTCTGTGCCCAGACTGCCTTGATATTGTGAGTCATTTCTGGGTCTTAGATCTCTACTAATCTTTAACTACCGATGGGGCAGGAAAGAAATACCTAATGATCCCTTGTTAATCTCAAGCCCTCTGGAAAGGAAACTGCCATCATAACTGGTGATTTTTAATTTTCTATCACATCTTTTGGGAAAATTATAACTTGTAACCCGGGAGAAGTGATATTTTACCAGGGAAGATCAAGCTATTCGGAGAGAGGAGAATTACCCATATGTTCTCATTCCCTGACCTTTTGGGAAAATTACTGCTGTTTGCTTGCTTCTTCATTAAATGGCATGAAAAAATTCTTCTATGGAAGCAATTAATGGAAAGCTAACTATATTAAAGCCATATTTTCTATCTTTATTACTGCCAAAATGGCAGCTGTAATGAATCCTAGAAAGTGTGATTAGGGGTTTTCCATGGCAACTATACGGGGATGAGGAAGGAAGCTGGGTTTGGGGGTATAGGTGCTTTTCTCCCATTCCTCAGGGATCCTAGGGTTGGCTGGGGGTTTCCTTGCCAAGGCTCTCAGCCCAGCTAAAATATAGGACTCCTTAGAGCCCTTTCTATCCATGGTGGCGTGAAAGAGGTTGAAGTGACTGTTTCTGTGAATGATAATACCACAGATTGGATATTTTCCAGTCAAAAAATGTACGTATTTCCATTGTTTTATGTAATCGTGTTAACTTGCCCTAAGACAAGTCGTTCCGTTCTAAAGCCGAGAAAGCAGATTGAGAAAGGTGAAATGGTTAGCTAGAGTTCAGTGGCAAGGCCGAGGTCACCTAACTCCAAGACCAGCGTCCATTCCGTATGTTTTAGAAGGTCTTCTCTGTCTGCCGCAGAGCTGGGTGGGGAACAGGACTCACTGCTATGTGTTTCCGTTAAAGCCTTAGTTGCCAAGATGGGAGACTAACCCTGTGGAAAAAAATGTACATCGAATTTCTCCTGTGGTTTCTGACTCATCCACTGTGGTAATAAAAACATTCTTTCATCACAGGTCCTAATACAACCCTTCTACAGTTTCCTTCAATGGCATTGCTTATTTTCCATTATGAATTACTTCCTTCATGGAAAATCGTCTGCACTTTATTTCCATTCTTATGTCATTGTAAGAAGTGGGTCTTCAGTGGCACAATGGAATGATGGGGTTTGTGTCACTGCGACCTCTCACGTAAGGCATCTGCTGTTTTTTGCTTGGGATGAAAAAGCTGGTTGCTGATTGGAGTTAGACAGACTTCATGATTATCCTAGATCTTTAATTATTATGAAATAACCTTGTAATTATTTATGAACTTTAGAATCGCCTCCTTCTTTTATTTTTTGCTTCCAGCTTGCCACCAAGCCTTTCCTCCTCTGCAACATTTCTTGGCTCTCCGGCTTGCTTTGTATTCTCATACTAATCCCATAATAATCAATGGTCATCTTAGGTCCACTGTGCCTCATCTGCCTCCTCGCTGGCATCTCTGTTTCTTGTCTTTATTCTGGTATCTTACATACAGCAACATGAATACTTTCTTCAATATTATTTGCACTAGGACTCTCCTACTCTAAGAAGCCCCGAATGACACTCAATTACCTCTTGAATATAACTAAAACTTCTCATCATGTACCCTAAAGTCCTCAGCCTATAAGTGCCTCTGCTGGTACCCCCCTTGCCTACCCACTCCACGTGAACACCCAACCCCAGATATGTCAGCCCATTTCCACTTCCCTTCTACCGTGCATATTTACTCCATCAGTGAACCCCAGAGCTTTGAATATCCCGCCTCTCCTGCTCAGAATGCCTCCCTTTTTCATTGTACCAGAAAAACAATTGGGTTAGCTTTGTTTAGCCCAGTGTTGCTCAGATTTCTTTATCATGGAACCCTTTGTCACCAGACGCTGATTAAAACTGTGCGGGCTGAGCCTCCGTCTTCTCTTTGATCTACCCTCCACCCTCCTCCATTCTGCTATGTGCCTTGTGAGGGAGGCAGACCTGGTCGGCTGCGTCAACAGCTGTCCCCAGTACCTTGGCATAGTTATTATTATGTGTGAATCTGGCTAGGCTGTGTAATCAAATGGCAATCTGGATGTCACCGTGAAGGTATTTTATAGATGTGATTAACATCTGCAATCAGTACCCTTTAAGTAAAATGTATCACCCTCCATATGTGCGTAGGTCACATTCAACCAGTGCAGGATTCCAGAACAAAAACAGGTCTCCTAGAGAAACTCTAGCTCAAGATGCACAGTCTGCTGGGCCTGCCCTATGGACCTTGTACTCCCCGGGTCCTCTCCTCTGATCCCACCCCCAACCGCACAAACCAATTCTTTAAAATCTCTCTTTTCCCTGCACTTTTCCTCTCCGGAAGTATAGGTTTTGTTTCTCTGGAGAACCTTGACTGATACACTCTAACTTCAGAATTGGTTTGGCCAGAGGCATCTATCTGCAGGTATCTGAAAGAGGAAGAAGTGAGGTTAGGGCGTTCATTCCCTGGGTCACCGGCAGTTGGCTGTGTCCGTAGACATAGTCACAGTTTCTATCTGCTGCCTTCCCCCTAGGATTCATTCTCATTCTATCTCTCTGTCTGTCTGTCTGTCTGCACTAGGGATTGAACCCAGGGCCTTGTGCATGCTAGGCAAGTGCTCAAGCACTGAGCTGCATCCTACCCTTTCTAATACTCTTCTTGGCTGGGATTAAGTAAACCACCGTGTCTTCTCTGCCCTTCAGGCCTCGGTTACTAGACCTGGGAACTGCACTGTCTTGTGGCTTCTTACATTCTCACATCTTTGTGAAGAGCCTATTATTAAACTTCCCCCAATTTGCCCAATTCAAAGGTATTACTTCCCGTCACGACTTTGACTAATATAATAGCTCATGAATTAATGTTCCAAGGAAACTGTGCTTCAACTTTTCTCTTATCAGGACTGCAAAGTTGTAAGGTTCACTGTTTCTCAAACCCCCCTTGGGCGGGGGATCAGGACAATCTTCAGTTCAAGATTCTGTTACTAGTGGAATCATGAGTAGGTGCGGCTCAGCTGGGGAGAAGGTGGGCATGGTACATAGTGAACACAAACATTCGTGGACTTGGCAGTTATGAGAGGCTTCTGCACGTTTGATTTCAGTGGAACCTTTCAACAATCTTGTGATGCCAGGGGCAGGTTTAAGGATGCAGGAGAAATGGATCTCATGAAAGCTGAGAGTTCTTGATGAAAAGTAGGCAAGAGTAAGGGTTTTTATAGGTAAGGCAGGGCCAAAGCCCATGAGAGCCTGAGGGAAGAGTACACAAGGGGTGGAAGCAAGGAGTTGAATTTGATGTAAGGAACTACAGAGAGCTTTTGAATAATTATTTCAATAAAATTTAAATTGCATATAAAATAATATACATTTATAGTAGGATATTTAGGAAAGAACATACAAAGAAGAAAACAAACAGCATCTATAATTTTATCACTAAGTGATATTCTTATTTTTCCTTTTTGGGGGTCAGTGAGCATTCACAATATCGTGCCCTGTTTCATTCACCTGGCTGAGTTCTCACTCATGGCGCTCTTGACATTGGGGCAGCATAACTGTGGTGGGCACTGTCTTGTGACCCGCAGGCTGGTTAGCAGCGTCCATGGTTTCTACCCACCAGATGCCAGTTGCACTCCTTTTGCTTGAGTCGTGACAACCAAATATGTCTCCAGACATTTTGCCAAATGCCCCATACTGCCTCTGGCTGAGGATCTCCGAGCTAACTTTATATTGTAAGTACTTTCCCTGTGTCATAAAAAAATCCATGTAATAGATATACCATACTTTATCTATTCTTGGCTTTTTTGATGGATATTTGCTTTCTTTCCATTTTTAAAACCCATCATGAATAGCACAGTGATGAGTATCCTGGCCTAAAAATCTTTAGTAGAATCTCTGATGTATCTTCGTTTTTTTAAATTAATTTTTATCGGTATATTTTTGCCTTACATAATGATCACATTCATCATAGGGAATTTGTACTCGTACATATCTTAATTGATTTTTTCCTATTCCCCTCCCCTCCCTTCAACCCTTCTTCCTCTCCCCATTTACAAAACTTTGTTTCCATGGTTTCCTTCCATTCTTTTAAATAAATCGCTATTCCCTTCCTTCCCTTCCTCTTCCCCCCTCCTCCCTCCCTCGTTCCCCTTCCCATTTGAACATTTTCTTCCTACTTCCCAATATCTCTCCTCCATTTTGCTCCTTAGTTACCCTTCGGATTTCTCACACAAGAGAAAAGATGCAACATTTAAACATGTGTGTCCAATTTATTTCACTTAAAATTATGTTTTCAAGGTGCATCCGTTTACCTGAAAAATGCTTCAAGTTTAACCTTTATGGCAGAGTAGTACTCCATTGAATATAAAAACCACATTTCTTTATCCATTCATCTGTTGATGGGCATATAGAGTTTCCAAGATTTAGCTATTATAACTTGTGTTGCTATAAACATGAGTGTGCATATATTGCTGTGGTATGATGCTTTTTACTATTTCAGGAAGATACCAAGAAGCAGAATAGCTGAGTCAAATGGAAACTCTAGTTTTAGTTTCTTGAGGAGTCTCCATACCGATTTCCATAGTGGTTGTACCAGTTTACACTTCCCAACAATGGAGAAGGCTTTCTTTTTTCCCACAGCCTCATCAGCATTTGTTATTGGTTGATATTTTGGTGATAGCCATTCTTTCTGGACTGAGATGGAATCTCAGTGTTGTTTTAGTTTGCATTTCACAAATGACCAGTGATGTTGAACATATTTTCTTTTCTTTTCTTTTCTTTCTTTCTTTTCTTTTCTTTTTTTAGACAAGGTCCGGCCTTGAACTCACTATGTAGCCCAGACTGGCCTTTAACTCAAGGTGATCCTCCTGCCTCAGCCTCCCAAGTGCTGAGATTACAGTTGTGTGCCACTACACTTGGCGAACGTATTTTCATATATTTATTTGCTGTTTATACTTCTTTATCTGAAAAGTGTCTATTCAGTTCAGATACCCATTTTTGGATTGGGTCTTTAAATTTTGAGGGGGTATGATTTTTTTGAATTCTTTCTATAGTATATATATTCTTTATGTATTTCTAAATATTAGTCCTTTGTCTGAGGAGCAGCTGGTAAAAGTTTTTTTCCCATTCTGTGGGTTGCCTCTTCACTCTGTTGGTGGTTTCTTTTGCTGTGCACAAGCTTTCTTTCTTTCTTTCTCTTGGGGTTTCTTTTGAGACAGGGTCTTGCTACATAGTTTAGGTTGGCCTTGAACTCACAGGCTGATCCTCCTGCCTCAGCCTTCTGAGTGCTGAGTGTGCTCAAACACACCAGGTTTGAAACTTTTTAATATGAAGTGAACCCAGTTGCTGATTCTTTGTAATATTTCCTGTGCAATCAAGGTTTTGTTCATAAAGTTTTTGCCTACACCTATGTCTTCAAGAGTTTTACCTATTCTATCTTCCAACAGATTAAGTGTTTCTGTTTTAATATTTAGATCTTTGATCCATTTTGATTTTAGTTTAGTGCATGATAAAAGATATGGGTCTAGGTTTAATCTTCAGCATGTGGAAATCCACTTTTCCCAGTACCATTTCTTAAAGAGGCTATCCTTTTTCCAGTGAAGGTATTTGGCCCCTTCATCAAATATAAGGTAGCCAAATGTGCTTGGAGTTGTTTCTGCATCTTCTATTCTGTTCCATTGATTCTTGGGTCTGTTTTTTAGCCAGCACCTTGCTGTTTTTATCATGGTAGCTTTATAGTGTAACTTCAAATCAGGGATTGTGATGTCTCCTGCCTTGCCCTTGTTACCCAGGATTTCTTTTGCTATTCTGGTCTCTTCTGGTTCCATATGAATTTTAGGATTGTTTACCTCTAGTTCTGTCAGGTATACTATTGGTATTTTGATTGGGATTGCATTAAGTCCATACATCAGTTTTGGAAGTGTGGCATCTGTTCAAGCTGGGGAACTGGACCAGGGAAGGTGTGAGGCCTTGTTCCTGAGGCTTCTATTGTGGATTCCTTCTAGTTGGGGACCGATGCTGGTTACCTGATATATATTCTAGTGTCTGTGGGACAGGCTTCCTATATGTGGAGGCTCCTGTGGGCTCTCAGGCCTGACTGTCAGTCCTGAAGATGCTCAGCAGAGAAACCAATCTGCCCAGGACCAACATGGGCAGATTTGTGCAAGCTCAGTAAGGGCACAGAGCACTGGGTGGTGTCTCACAGGTGCCTGGGGTACCAGGCAGAACAGGCAACCATTAACCCTTGCTGCTTAACAGGCAGAGGACTCTGTCTGGGGCTCTGGTTGAATGCAAGGTGGAGACTCTGCTGTGCCCAAGGTGCTTGGAACACAGTGTGTAAAACCAGGTTGCCTGGGATTGGTATTAGATGTCAGACAGATGCTCTTGGAGGGCTAAGTTTAGAACAGGGCAGTGAGAGCTTGGTGTAGGCTCAAGCTAGCTCAGAATGCTGAGTACAGACTCAAACCCAACCAGTGTTAGCTCTATGTGCTGGATGAATCTCTCAGTTTGTGCAGGCTTTCAGTGGTGACTGAGCTGTGCTCAGGGTCCAATACTGAAGATTCCTGACACAGGCAACAGTAGCTTGTTTTTCCAGCCAGAGTCTGAGGGTTAACAGGTGGGTGGCGATAGGGAATGTCTCCCTGGTCACTTGTTCCTGGTGCGTGCCAGTGAAAAATGCTGCCAGGATGCATCTTCTTCTCTTTGGAGAGGGGACAATGAGGTGAAGGGCCCGTATACCCCAAATCTATCCTGTGTGGCTTGACTACCATGCTGCTTGGATCCAGCCAGCTATTTGGGAACTTCTCTCCCAGTGGCAGCTCTCCTGTTGGTCACAGGCTGAGGCCCCAAGGGCAGTCCTGGGAGACTGCTTCACCTCTTTTAAACTCCTATATGTATTTCTTGTTTGATCTACAAGTCTTGTCTTTCAAATTGATTTTTTTTTACTATGTAGCCCAGGCTGGCCTCATGGTGATCCTCCTGTCTCAGCTTCCCAAGTGCTGGCATTATAGGCATGCACCACACATCCCACCAATGCAGAGACTTTCAAACACAGAGCAATTAGCCTGGCCTGGCCTCTGGCCATGGGAGGTGGGTGCCTGCACTGGGATTAGTCTCTAGCTGTTGCCTGCCATATGGTAGGACTCTCACTGTAGCAAATCCCCTGCTGTCTCTGCAGATCGCAAAAAACTGCCAGCCCAGTCCATCACCTCTACCATTTCTCCTCTGGAGCCTCCTGGAGCTCACAGTGCTCACCTTGCTTCTGTAGTCAGGCTCCCTTCCCTGTAATCTGTGAGCAAGAACACAGTGAGAAAGTCCAGACTCTTTCATTCCCTTCTCTGTGTTGTGGTTTATCTCTTCAGCTACTCCATAGGTTTTAATTTTCCTGTCAGTTCCTTCCCAATTCCCAGGGATCTACTTCTCTTTTTTTTCTTCCCTGAATTGTTATTTTCCAGTGTCTGGATTCCAGATCTTGCAGAGGCTGAGTTGCTGCTGCTCACCACTCTTCTGTTTTTTTCCACCAAAAACTAATTAGATATCATCATTGTAGTCAATGAAACCTCAAAATAGTCTGAAAGAAAACTTTCTGAGGA